>JARJDR010016780.1:0-15124 GCA_030264135.1 Myllaena sp. GC000078 | reverse complement strand
ATAGTTATACTTTATGTTCAAGAAAAAAAATTCTGTTGAATACTTGATATTATTTAAGAAATCCATTGGTGCGATCATACCTCATATTTTGATGTTGCCGGGGAACGATCGTATCATAATGCTAATTGTAAGCCTATGGCGCGGCCGTCGTCCGTACGAAATTATTGAAATATGTATAACTTTAAAATTAAATCACAGAATTTAATCGTGTAAAAAAAATTTGTAAATGACAACAGCAGAATTCAGATTTGGCATCGAAAAGTGAGAATATAGCTTCTAATTAGTTTTAATTGACCGCTAACAATCTTGCCCCATTCACAGAGGGCGATCGCATCACCTGTCACGTTTTTTTAATCTGTGAATAAAAAGTACTCTATTCAATTTAAATTGTGATTTCTGTTGGTCGAAATTATTGACAACTAACTGCACTTTGCGACAATGCCAAGATGGGACAAATATTTCCAACATAATAAAAAATTTATAGTGTTAAAGTTGAACATGTTGAGCAAAAACCGCTTCGACCCCACTTCACCTTATTGTTAGCTAGTTGTTTAAATATTCTGGTTTTGATTAAATTTGCATTTCGCACAATTTTTTGATTAAATTGCAGTTAGCGGAAATATTACAACAACTCTTCTGCATTTGGTAAATGTTAACTGTTCAAGAAATACGCCCTCCTTCTACCTATTCTTCTAAATACAGTGTTGTAAAACAAATAGATGAAAACGATGGTATTCATTCATGAATAGCATTTTTCGTGTCAACAATAACAACAACGCGGAAAGCATGCATATATGGATTCAAATATATTACACCACCTTGGCTTGGCTTGGCTTGGCGGTAGTGAGTGAGTGCACTTGATGAATAATAAACGCGAAAACGTTTGCAGCCGTTTCGGGACAATCGCCGTTTGCACTTCTGTGCGAAACGCCTGGCTGCCGTGTTGCGCGGCACATCATTTGTGCCTGATTTATTCGCGTGTGGCGGCGGCGCGGCGGCGGCGGCCAGCAGCAGTCATTTGCATTTACATCCATTTACCGCCCGCCGCGGTCCGGCCCGTCCGTCCATCGCATCGCTTCGTTACGTTTCATATACTACGAGTATGAATGGCCACGGTTCGTGTGTTTTGCGCCGCGCGCTGCCTTTGCCTTCATTATAATTTCTAATAGGGACCTCTTTCATTACGAACAGTTTCGCTAATAAGTAGGTAGCCGGCTATTCTGTATGTATCGCTGGGTGGCTGCATATTACTTTACTATGTATGATGTATGAACGAGTATGTACATACACTGAGTTTAAATTACATTGTTTGTTCCGTGATGAAATAGTTTGAATCGCAAATAAAAGGTATCATATTTGGTTTTATTCGATGGGGGCTGTGCCTCTATCAAATCGCTTTTATAACGGTGTGCGTCTTGCGAAATAATTAATTAAAACGCTTGCGCTGTATAAGTCGATTTCGGAGGAAAGCCAATTGAGCATGCTACGCTATTCTAAAGGATATTATGTGGCTAGCTGAAAATTACCAACCGGTGCGGTGAATACCTAATCGTCGTAAAAGACCTTTTGTAGTCCACACGCATGAATAAGTGTGCTCGTAGTTTAGCTACTTGTATGTAATGTAATCAATGCCTTTTGCATGCCTCTTGGCGCAAAGAGAGAAAAGGAAATAAATTATTAATTTCATGCGAAATAATGACAATTTCTATTCGAATGAAAAAGGAAACAACACCGGCAGCACAAACACCGGGCCGGAATTTCAGCAATTCGCCACGTTGGATTTGCGTGAGCGAGGGAGGAGTGCGGGAAAGTGGTGTTTGCGTAAACCATCTGTTGGCCGATCGATCATTGCGCTATTACATCGCATTGGTACGTTCGTTTTTATCGCCGATAACACTTAACGTTGTTTACTCATTGCACTTTCTATTCAAACGTCCGTACGTCCGCTCCTGCTGCCGCTGTTGCTAATTTGCTTCTTTTCGATTTTCATCGCAGACCACTCTGACATTCGTGCTTATTAAATTAAGCGTGGAAAACAACCTCACAAAAGTCTCCTCGTAGGCCATCATCTCAGTTTGAATTTCGTGGAGATGTTAATTGCGACGCGTTCGTTCGTTCATTTCCACCTCGCGCTAGCTGTGCTAATCTCGTAGCTCATAAATATCGGCGAAAATATTAATTAATTTCAAAGATGCTGCAGCGCCGCGCGGTTTCTCGCGCGCTGCGTGCATGCGTGCCGTGCGTGTGTGCGATGGTCAATGCAATGATAAAGCACTTTCATTACGTGCTTCGCCAATGCAGCCAGCAACGTACGGCGCGGCGGCACGGGAAAAAATGGCAGTTATTAGTAGCGCTTAGTAAATTTGTAATTACAAAGCGTTTGCTCGAGCGCACAGGATTCGTACGCGTGTGAAAACTTCCACATCACGATTCCACCTTGCATCCACCTACAGGATGTCTGCAAAATTTCTAACTTTGTTTTGCAACTAGAATATACAATTTAAATCGGTCCCAAATTAATTATCCCAACGCTACAATTTTTGTTAAAAATTGATGGACGTATTAAATCGTCATCGTCATCGTCTTGTTAGTTCGTCAACGCAACGCACATTCCATCAAAGAAGAACAGCGAACAAGAACAAGAAGGCTATGAGAAGAACACAAAAAAAAACTTTAATAATCCTCGTAAATTACGAAAATGGCTAGAAGAAACTAACTAACTGGCACACTACACACAGCAGCCGCCAACTAACGGTCCTTATCACTCGTCGCTATTTTCAAATAATAATAACAACTGCCATTCAAAAACGCTAGATTATTGATGCCACCACCGCAGAATTGAGTTATTTCGCAATATTCCAGCATACGCATCAGCATCAACCTTCGTCGTCGTCGTAATGATTAGAAGACAAATAATATGTGTGCGTTTTTGGTCCGGTTTTCTTGCAACAAGCAACAAATTACACACTTCTACATACGTTTGTCTCCGAAGAGCAATAATAATACTTGCAGTGCGCAATTCGTAGAAATCTAAGCTCATAAATAAATACCTTAATAATACTAAAGTTTATTGGTGATAAGAAATCGGATTGGATCACTCATATACGATGATGATAATAAAATTGGATTGCTGCATCTTTATTGAAATCGGAATTTACAACCGGTGCTGTTGGCCTTATCACGCCCCACGCGAAATGATCTTTTTTATTGCGTTTTGATCGACCTTGTCTAAGAAAACGGTTAAATCTAGTACCGATGTATTCTTGCCACGCTATCGCTTATTTTAAAATTGGATAAAAGACACGTTTCTATGCAAATTATTTCTATCCATAAATTGTTCCATTCGCTTATATGCCACACGCAAGCAAACAAAATTGGAAACCGCATCAAAATGCAAAAATGCGGTAGCTGGAATTAATTATTTACGACGATCGAGAAATAGAAATATCGAAATTTGTCAACGGATGATTTATCATAATTACGCTGATGATTTAATCCCATGCTGAACTTTGGAACAACCAAAGAAAGGAATGTGTGAAAAGTTAAAATTGCAATCAATCAATCGATCCCATTTATTTATTTAAATTCTCGCAGTTTTTTTGTTAACTTTCTGAATCATCGATAAAATCAATGCCTATGCGTGAGCATTTCGTTTCAAATCGCTGCATATCGATTAACAGTAACATTAATTTGATACAGTTTTTGAGGCGTGTCCCATGTGTTATTGGCATTCATACGCGTAGGCTCAATTCCGATCAGATAAGAGCGCGCGCGCACGCATGATCAATATTACTGACAACGCGCACAGCTGGAGAACAATTAAACGATTGACACTCTCAGAGTGCGGAGTTGTGCAACGCAAAATTCGCACTCCCGGCGCGGCGGTGGCAACGGCGGCGGCGCGAACATAACGCAATAATCATTGATTAATGATATTACCATTAGCTATTGAATTGCAATAATTCACGTCGGCATCGTGATTAGCGTAAATTGTAATTGAAGAATAGAAACACATGCGACCGACCATGAGAGACACAGATATGACGGCAAACCGCACCGCACGGCAATCACAACAATGATAATTGCGCAAAATTCACGCGTTAAACACAAGCAAACGCAAACACAATACACGCTGGTTTCCCACGTGCACGCACCGTAAGTAACACATATCCCAACCGCCTGCATGGCAAGGATGCGACCTTAAACTTGCCGGCGACCGCGTTCGTTAATGCTAATTTCTTTCCCCGGCTTTGCTTTTTTTTGTGTGTATGTGCAAGAAATAAGTATTTCGTGTCAGTAAACGCTCTCGCACATTGACTGTGTTTATCGTGCTCATGCTACCGTGCAGTTGTTTTTTTTTCGGAAAGGTTTTATTAATAATTTCGCTTACGATCAACGACCGGCTCCGCAATTGCATCGGTATGGATGACGGCTTTGAAAACTGTTCGAGCGCGTAAATTCATAGGCGAAATAATTACGAAACGAATTGAATTCGATATCGTAAAACCCAATGCAAATGGTTACATTGGTTACATTGCAATAAGTAATAAATAATATGTGGTTTAATTTGTGCGCGTAAAATTAGCGGTGTGTGTTTTTTTACTTGTCGTAACGATCGGACGAATTGCAAACGAAATATTGTTATTTGGTTGTTACGAATTCGAGCATGCAGACCGGAATGTGTGTCGTGCGCGCCTCGCGGTTCGTGGTTGATGCAAAATTTGGGTCAAGTACACGAATTCGAATCTGCCATCAATGGCATCGCATCGCTATGTGTGGCTATGCAAGAATAGGTATTTGTTGCATGGCGAATTTCTTCATTCTTTGGGTTTTATTGGTGGTTATGCAGAGTTAATCGTCGCGAAACGGAACTAGTTCATTTGCATCATGCTTTCGAGAATAGGCGTTAGTTGGCTTCTTGAAACTCATTTTCGACAAAACCGTTTCCAGGTAATTGAATAACAATTTGTTGTTGCTCACAGTGAATCATGAAGCTACGTCAGACGTAATTAAAATTGACGTGCCGCAAATTTTACCACTATCCTCCAATTGCTCCTTTTCTTGTTAAAAATAGAGCAGTGCATGCATATGCCACCCACCTGTTGGCTGAAATAAATTAATTACAAAACTGACGCAAGAATGGATGATGATCTGCAATCTGCAACGCGGCCAGTCAAAACACACATAAATAATCGTATTATGCGCGCAAGAGTTATTACATGAAATCTACACGCCGTGCAAAGCAGCAACGCAGAGATAGATAGATGATCGCCAAAGCCACCGAAGGAACGAAAGCAGGTCGGTGGCGGCGAGTTTTCACATACTCACTCCGCTCATGATGTTAACATTACCACATTGCATCCATCTATGAGTATGAGTTTGAACATGCGCGCGGCGTAAATAAATAACGCTCGCGCGTGGATAATAATGTGCATTGATAAAAAAAAACTCCTGCTAGTTATTTCTTAATATCGGTCTGATGCTGATGCCTATCGCCAAAGTCATACATACTGGTTGATGCATTTTACCCACCATTCATCACCAAAAATAAGTACTACTTATTTAGTCCGTAATATTTTGATTATGAATTATAAGAAATTACAAGAGAACAATTCAACAGTTGTAATGAACAGCACAGAGTTTGAAATCACACTCTGTATACTTAAGTAATTACATAGCAAATAATTGAAGCATCAACCCGGCCGAAGCAATAATAACATCATTTCGTCGTTTCATATGCATTAAAACATGCTGCCTGCACCGCGAACCATACATAAATGCATTACCTACGATCTACGTTCGATGGTTGCTTGCTTGCGCTGAGGTGGTAAAAAATATCCCAAGAATGTTTATTGATACCTATATATTCAATGACGGTCCGCATGCGTATTTTTATAGCTTAAACGAACAAAAACTTTCATGATCGGATATAAAATGCAGCGATTACATCAATTTTTTACCGTTCCGCCGCGACTTGATTAAAATCATCGCCTCCGCATCGCCAGATAATGAATTTTCCGAGTCAGCCAGTATAGCTAGCAAACCAGTGAAGGAAGACACTCGAAAATGAAGACATTACTTACTTACTTTCTTACTGGCTGCCTGCTTCTCCTCTGCCTGCTTGGCTTGGCTTGGCTTGACTGACATATCGGGTGTGTTTTTCATTTCGTACGTAACATACATTATGGAAATTATGCATGTCTGCGACGTCGCCGCCGACCAAATATGACACGATGCCGCCGTGCAGAATCGCATTTCACGCGTTCGCACATTTTTCAGCGCGCGCTCGCGCACCAGCAGCACAGGCAACGTGCGCGAAATGTAAAACGGTCGCATGGTCGCCCCGGTTGGCGGCTGTAATTGCCTCTTTGCCATCCATCGACACAACACGTGCACCCATGCGTCTTCGTCTTCCTCTTCGGCGTCATCACCGTATGACCACCATAACTCTTCTTCTTCTCTTCCCATCTGCGACCAAATCACTGATCACTGGCATTGGAAAACGTTTTCCTGTACGTGTTTGGTGTCTCAATTCAACATTCAACGACCACTTTCTAAGAAACTCATCGCACACTTTAAACTTTAAGTGCGTACGCAGAATTTAAAATTAATAATTAACATTATACATTCATGTTTGTGTTGTTATCACTCTGGTTGGGGTCATTTCAACACAGAAAATGATTTATGTATTATATCATAAAACCAAAGGTGGAAATTAATCATCGTGCAATGTCATCGTCAATTTTATTATTAATGCAACGCTTCGCGCGTTGTTTATCGCGATGCAGAGTGCGCATATCTTTCACCGATTATAAACGCTCTCTGCCGCCGATCCCGTATACTAAATTCTTGTGCGCCCGTTGAAAAATTGCTCCGCGCCGAGTATAGCAGCAGCATCCGTTTTGAATGCAATCGGGCAAACTAATCCGGGGCACCACCATAATTCATCGTTGTCGTCCGCGACCTTTGGGGACCTCGCCACGCGGAACTCGCGAGCGCGAGCGCCACAAATCATCGCGCGAGCGCCCAACGTAAACAGAACATGCGTTATTAAACGGTGCAACACGGTGTGGTGCAACATGTGATATGTTTTAGCGCGTCCGACTACTTATTACCGGCGTCACCGCACAGAAGAAACACTGCTGCTACACCTCAGGAGTGATTTAGTACGTATGCTATTATATTTCGATGCCGAAGATGTATAAGGAAGGCGTTTTTATTGTGCATTTCCTGCTGGTGACTTGGTGGACAAATTAATAACGACTTAATGGTCGGATCCCGTGTGCATTGCAAACGACGTGTAATTTTATTGTTGAAAAATGTCCTCCCCGTGAACGTGTAGGAGAAGAGATGCGTGTGTCTTTTTTTGGCGGGGTTTTTATCGTCTGGTGATGAATCGCCCATTGTGTCTCGAGGAGAAATTGCACGTTTATTGTCTCTTCTTCGCATGGCAGAACAGCAACACGTGTTGCGTGCTTCAAAAGACTTTTTTGCGACCCCCAACGCCAATGATTGATTTCTGACAACGATAAATGTAAAACGTCAACGGCCAACCAACCTCAATAAGAATAAGAAATTCCTTGCATTCCCGGCCAGGATAATTAAATCAGTGTATTACTGAAGTAAGTTTTGCTATTGCAATCAAGGTGGGTTCTGTGTGTTTGTTAATAAATAAAATGCCATTAAACGATGTTATCAACAACGACTACTTAAACTATTCCGCTCGTATTGCGCAAACACTTTTATTAAGTATTATGATGTTCGGCTGCTTAACGAGACCCATATTTCGATGCGTCCTCGCGAACGCACAACTGATTTACGAGCAATCAACAAACGCAAAGCGGCAGTTGTGCAGTTGGAAATGAATTATAACGCAATTATAAAGCGGGCCCATTAATTAAAAGCGTTATCTAATTATATCGAAATTATAACCTTACCGAAATTATAATTATTATTACCGAGCGTTGCGAGGAATGTTAGGAGAGCATTTCATTTCGAGATCAACGCCGCGCGATAGGTACCAAACATGCTTAATCCATTGTTGGTTGCGCTCGCGCTCGCGCGTGCGTGTGTTGTAATTGATTGTGGTAAGCGACCGAATCGAACGCGGGCGATTTTGGGCATTTACATGCGTTTTATCGCGATCTCCGGCCTGTCTGTTGCCCGAAATGGTAAGGCCATTGTTACAACGGCTAAGAGTAGCGCCTCGGCAACAAGATAAACGCATTAAAATCATAATAAGTAAGTAAGTGAAGCCGTGTGTATACTTACACATATATTGTCATTGTTATAAAGCACGGGTGAAAATCGTGGGCCATCCAAACCGCCTTCATACCGCATTCCTTGGCGGCTTATATTGAAAATTTGAAAATCAATTAGGTATTGGGTTTTTCGATCACTCGAAAATTATAGATGTGGAGATTAATTAAAATTCAAGAAATCTAATCAATCGACTGATCGATTATACTATAAGGATGGATGCGATCGGATAGATGAACGACCTATATTTAAGCTCGTTTTTACGTCGCCACGACCGTAATAACTACGCGCCGCCGCGGAAGAATGCGCGTTGTTTATTACACACCTCCTCCAGCCACCGTCGACGTCGAAGTCGACGTGGGCCTTTCATTCATCTGATAATAATGGGTTCGAATATTCAATTAATAGCGACCACCTACAATACGTCCGAAAAAGGTGCGCGGGCGCAATACAATGCCGCGCAGCATATCATTATGGATCATATGCGGCTTTGAATAGAAATACACAAATCACACCGTCCCGACGAATGATGAATGATGGATGGAAAAGAAGCACAAATGTTGAACGCGTGAAAAAATGACAATTCCAGTAGAAACTCTCAATTTCGTGTCGTTAGCGTTCGGATCAATTATCGCACACTAAAAATCGTAAAACGTAATCGATCAAGTCCTCCGAAATTACACGGCAGCGATGGCAAATCAGGTGATAATTATTGTCCACCGCGTTTAACGTAATGCCATAGCATTAGCCGGAAAGAATTTTTAATTTCATGGATGCTCATTGGGAATCGCTGGAATTAGAGCTGGCGCAAAAAGGACACGAAGAAAGTACACGTAATGCAATTGCTTTGGCGAGCTGGAAGAATGCTGCAAGAGTGACAAAATGCCGTAGTAATGACCTAGCATACGAGTACACATGCCAACACGCTGCGCTCTTGCCTGAGAAGCAGCATTGCGTGCGTGTGGTAAAAGATGTCATTAATTAATTTAATCTAACATGGATCTCGCTCGCTCCGCCAACCGCAGCCGGTTCGATCCCATCGGAGAGTATCGTCTCTTACATTTTAATGGCACCACTGCTCTTCGTCTAACCCGTCTCCCAGTTACCTTTTCCAGCGCACGATTAAGATGCACAATAGCAAAGAATAAAAAACAAAGAAAAAAAGCCTTAGCAAGGACGTTGTTTGATTGCATGGGCCGGAACTAATAAAACACTTGATTGGTATGATTTTTCTTCCTGCATCGCATCGCATCGATTCGGAATCATCCGGAAGTGTTTTATGTGCGCGATTTTTGTCGGAATTTATTCTTCATATTACTAAGTTTCTCTTCTCTTCGACATCTTGTGTTTTCTATGGCGACCAATTTCTATCCAGCATCTGCCATGATATTACCGTGCATCCGCCGCGGCGTCGCGCCACGCAGTGTTGTAATGCAAGGTAATTTAATATAATATGGAAAATATAATGACGACAAACGATAATGGACGGTAATCTATAAGGCTGAGCATTGCTGCGCGTAGAGCCAAGCCAAGCTCAGCGGCGTTCGTTCATTCCACATAATTAAATTTCGATATTGGAAGGCATGCGCGGCACATCAACGATCGACACAGCCAACCACCAGCAGCTTCTGTGTAGAAAACGTATGAATTCCAGCGAGTAAAACTAGTCAAAAGCAAACGAGCGAGAAGGAAACGTTGTTGTTGTGTATCGGCTCAGCTGGATATGTGCGAAGAAGACATACGCAATGGCACGCTGATTAATCACATTATAATATGCGTAATTGTTAATGAAACGTGTTTATGTGTTTATAATCATAGCCTCTATTCATCGGGTGGAAATTATTGAATTCATTGCAACTACCATTAATTTGCGTCTAGCTTGCGCTTAATTGCTTGTAATTCTCTTTGATATTTCGTTGGCCACCCGTAATAAATCATTAATTATAATAATTTTCGGAGATGAATAAAATGTATGAATAATGCGACACCGGGGACATTGTCCACGCGTGGCAGGAAATTGATTTATGCGCTCGCGCGCAAACAAAACCACCATTAAATCGCACCATGCGCGCGTGCGCTAGCGGATAGCATCTTTACCTTCCGCCAAGCAACTCTTTCTTCATTTTGGCATGTGTTTCAAGCGACAACGTCGCGTTGGTTGCATCGCGCACATGCATACATTCCGCGGAATGTTGATAATTTCACTTGCAGTCAAAACAGTTAGCCTGGCACAAACAGTTATATTGGAAAATTATTCAGGAGTGCGCCGCGGTTTATTGAAATTTAGGAAATGCATCACAGGAGGAAAAAATTGACGACGACCACTTTTTCGGTGAAGTTCTTTTTTTATAAGAACTCCTCATCGGATGCGCCGCGCCAACATCAAAGCGCGAATATCGGGGCCTCGCCAAAATGATAGGTAATTTTCGGCAATAAAACGTACGCACGCACGCACGCTCGCGAGATCTTCCTCCTCTTCTCTTCCTTCGCCGAAGTCTTCGTTGCAAACCTTTACCGCACAATGAATGCAGCGATGGTTGGCCGCATTAATAATAATAACGCCCCGCGCCACAATGTTACGGTTATTATATTGCGCCTTAACGGAGGGAATTAAGATGTTTACGTTGATTATTGACACGCGAAAATGATGCTAATCTTTTACCCAAAACAACCACCATATTCCTACAAACATTTTAATCTTTGTAGTGTAGTTTAAATTAAATTAAAATTGTCATTAAAAAAGAAAGAATTCTACTCGAATAGTCATTATGTAAATTGCCTACTTTTGAAGCCTGTAATAAATCTTAATACCTAAGAAAAAGACCGAATTCATTACTCATTGAGATAATACCAAATTGATTTACGAACGGCGCATTAATGAGCGGGCGCCGCGATAAAACGCGTGTTTCTGCGCGCGGCGGAAAACAGAGAAAGTTGCCACAGTGGCGATTTATTAAAAAATGTTACGTTTAATGCGCGCTGCCGTATGCGCGCTCGCGCTGGCTGCTGCGAAGACAACAACAACAAAAAATCTGCAAAACTCGTAAGTGTAGAGTCGAGATTTCCATTTCGTTGCAACTTTTATCATGTACGCGATGCTCTGAGACGTTGAATGCTGGCTGGATGTACGCGCGCTGCATTCGCGGAACTCTTGTTGGCTTCGAGATACATTACGCTGGCTCGACGGTAATGAAGCCGATCTGACCATAAGTATAATGTGTTACCGCAACGCAAAACATGTATTAGCCTCCGCTGCACTACCTCTACTACTTGATCATCACACACTCGGCGCAGTATTGGTGTTTAATTTCTTGCCGACCAACGCGCCGCGCCGAAGCAAAAAATGCGCGAGTTGAGAAATATAGAAAATGAAATTGTACAGTTATTGCTTATTGAACTTCAACACTTTCATTGGCATTTTCCGCGGAGTGGACTAACCTTAAAAGCCCACACGCTGTGCGCCGATTACTGAGTAGACATTGCAAGCAGGCGATTATGATTAAGCCACGTATGACAAATGCACCGTTTTGCAAATATTCGATTTGGTTACATAACCGCCGCAGCTACGTGACATTCATGCATGGATTGGGCAATGCACCCACCCACGAAACCGCTCGATTTTAATCGCTGCAAGAGAAATGTTTGTTGTGTTAAATAATTCATTTTATTTTATTCGATTCTCGTTGGAACGATGGAGAAAAATGAAGTATGTTGGCTGCGGTTAAATTCAAAGCCTTGTAATAAGTACGTATAGTATGCGATTCGTAAATTAAAGAATGCAAGAGTGCACGTCGTCAGCGTCGGCGTCGAGATACCGTATTTATCTCGTATTTATCTATTGGCATACAATAGAAGTAGGGATCGGTCGCGCGGGTAAGGACTAAAAAATGCACTCCCGACCCGATGTTCAACGTTCGTGGTTCGACGTTCGACGCGCCAAGCCATATTATGTGGGTGCAGTTGCAAGGCGTTTGCGCAATGCGCCAAGGTGTTTCGCATTCGTTTGAAATTACAGAATAAATAAATACCCAAAACCAAATTTCAATCGTTACCACATCATCATGTTCAGGATCACTTCCGTGCACTCACCTGTAACAAACAAAAAGTTATTAATAAATTTAAATGTAAATCAACAACATTATGATTTTTGCAATAAGCACTCAGATTTGATTGCGTCAATATAGGATATGAATTCGCAAAGTGCTGGGGCGATAAGAGAGAACTTGCATAATTGTTAATTAAATTAGTTGGAATAGTGCGTAAGTAAGCGAAATGGTTTATTACGGCAGTGCAAAAAAACACACCATAATTAACGGTTTCATATGCATTGAATTTCATCAGCTAGCCTAATCTACCTACTTAATACGTTCCGTCATTTTTGCACACGCAAACGCGTGCGCGCGCGCAAATTTTGCATATCAGTGCGGCGTTAATTGCATCGCATTGTAAATCAACTTGTGCAACTTTAATTAACGCACTTAATATTTTTAGAGCGGTGCGCGGCGCAATTGATGCACGCGCAATGGTCAGTCAGTCGACGGTGAGATGAGGATGCAGAAGAAGCGCCGCGCAACCACATTCTCTATTACGTAGGCAATTCGCAAGAACGAACGCAATTAACACATTTTACCCACGTGAAATAAATAATATTTCTTGCTCTGCACCGGCCGGCTTTTCTTATTTTCCACGCGAAAAATCCGCAGCTTATCGCATTCGATCGCATATTATCGATGGGTTGCATGGGTGCATGCGGAGGCGTTAAACATTCCTCGACCGTCTTAAATGTTGCGCAATTTAAACGTCAAGCTTGATTGGTAAATTAAGGAGAAAACCTGTGGCGCGGTACGAATATATTATCAAAGCGCGCGCATCGTGTGCTGAAGATGTGCGTTTTTTTACACATGCGCGCCATGCACATGCAGCCAGCTATTATTGCCATGGCGCGGCGGTCGTCGTCAATGTCGCATGCAATGCATCGTTGGCTCAGGCTTGAATGCGCACAATTTTCAATGTCGTGTCGCCGACCGCACACGGGATCGATGCATGACGACGAATGGATCACGATGATGATGATGATGATGATGCGCAGCGCGCACCGTTAACTCTTTGCAAAATTTTTGAATTTGAATGGAGGCGATTTTTCTTAACAAATTTCTATCAAATCGATCATAATCGTTTTGCTGTCACTCTGGCATGAATCGCTAATCGATATTAATGATCATCTTTGGGCGGTTATTAAGTAAAAGTAAGTTGGAAATTTTTGACTAAACGAAAGTCATAGGTTGTTGGAATGTTTAAATGATTGCCGCGCGCACCCATTTGTTACGAGTACTTATACATACGCGTTAATTAAGTTAAGTCGGGAGGTAATGCAAGGATTTGCATCACAAAGCCCAGGCATTAAGTAGATCCAGACTGCACCACACCCGGTAATAATCGCATAATTTTAAATCAGATTTTGTTATTATACAGCGCCATACATTATGATGTGTTATGACATTTTGATGCCCGGTTAACATTGACATTTCGGTGAATCATAAAAACGTTGAAAACGTTAAAAATAAACCCAGCGTCTGCAAACGCGCTGGAATTCATTAAAATACTCCAAGCGCGGTAAGAAACGCGTTTGCATTTGCATTTGCATTTCCCCATCGAAACAACATCCAAATTAATAAAGTCTGTCTCTCTGCGTGAAAGAAACGCTCGTGTACTTCATTAACGCAAAAGATGTTTCGTTTTTTATTTTCTTAATCTAATACTCGTACTACACATTGCATGTCACAACATAAACTACTCGTACATAGCCATCTAACTTTGATGTAATTCCATCTAGTTGGTTTTTTTTTCGTGTTCCATCAAATAATAGATGGGATTGTGAACACATAGCTAGATATATTATTGCCTATTATAAGCGTCCTGTCTAGTTTGTTTCATTCATTTTCTTACTCGGATTTGGCCCGGCCGGCGGCCCAACCGGTAGTGTCGTAACACAGCCGCCATCCGTATCTCGCAGTCATTTTGCTAACCTGTGCTCCAGTTGCCGTACCACTCGAACGAACGCAGTCAATCTCTTGCAGCAATGGGTACCCGAATCGGGTGAATCGACCAGCAAGCCGCAAACGAGGTCTTTAACCGGCTCTGTGCGAGCGCGCGCGCTACACGGCTTCCTTCGTCATGTGTGATCTACTACTCGAAGTAAAACTAGAACTACAAGTGGATGTAGAAATGTCGATCCGCATTTGTATTGATTCCATCGAACGAACGGGGAATTAAATTAAAATACAGGGACATTTTTTCACGCCATTATGCTTCCGTTGTCTTCCTCCTCCTCCTAACTCCATCCTGGCGGCGGCGAGAAAGACCTTTGTGGCCGGCCAACCGCATCAAATTGCGTATGCGGCATTAAAGCAACAATAAAAATAATTGCGCCTGTAACACAAAACGCATAGAACAAAAGTGCTGATGGACAACGCACTACTAGTGATTTGACGACTGCGTTTATTCGCCACAAATTATTCGCGTTAAGGTCGGTATTGACCAATTCAAGTACAAATGTTCATCATTTTTTAAAAATTAAAATGAGAAATCCATTGGTGCGATCATACCTCATATTTTGAAGTTGGCGGGAATGATCGCAACATAATGCTTCACTGAAAAAACGGGTTGGTGGTTATAGAAAAATTATAGAAAAGTATAGTGGAAAAAATATATTACGACAATGCTAAGTTGGGGCAAATATTTCATTCCTAATAAAAATCTATAATGTTAAAATTGAACTTAGCAAAAACCGCTTAGATCTTACCCCACTTCACCTTAATCGACAAAAATCATGTTCACGCATACTGCGTACCATGGAAACTGTTCG
>JARJDR010016770.1:0-21339 GCA_030264135.1 Myllaena sp. GC000078 | reverse complement strand
TACATTGGCAAAGAGGTGGCCATAATGTAATAATTCTGGTGAGTAGTAGTATAATAACTTCATGACATCTCTTATCATATGTTCAATCTTCAGGTAGGAGGTGCCACCGGACACATAGGTGACCCCAGTGGCAAGAATTCGGAGAGGGACAAATTGCAGCAGGACTTCATTGATACGAACATCAAGGGTATTAAAGCAAATGTGGAAAACATTCTTCACAACCATGCAAAGCATTTTGCGCATGCTGGTGATAAACTAGGGACTGTGAGGTTCGTTCACAGCTTGACACAATTCAGGCATGCAATTAATTGTCTTGTAGCATAGTAAACAATGCAGATTGGTATGGGAAGTTGACGCCGACGGAGTTGCTTGGTGGTGCCGCTCGCCACCTACGCATGGGCACACTGCTCTCGCGGACAAGTGTGCAAACACGCCTGAACTCCGCCGAGGGTATGAGTTTCACCGAATTCAGTTACCAATTATTTCAGGCCTATGACTGGCTGCATTTGTTCCACACGTACGGCTGCAGATTTCAAGTACATTTCATATTCCCAGATAGAATAATCATAATGATAAGCGCTTTACATAGGTGGGTGGATGCGACCAAATGGGCAACATGATGACCGGGCAAGAGCTGATATCCAAGACATGCAAGACGCAAGTGTACGCGTTGACAATGCCCCTCATCACGAACGAGATGGGCGATAAATTCGGCAAGTCGGCGGGCAGCGCAGTATGGCTATCCGCCGCTCACACATCCCCGTTCAATTTCTATCAGTTCTGGATGCGACTCTCCGATGCGGACGCATGCAGTATGTTACCGCTCTTCACGTTCGACCCCATGGGCGCGATCAGCGACCTGCTGCGGCAGCATCAAGAAAAACCGGAGCTGCATCTGGCGCAAAAGCACTTGGCTGATCAAGTCACCCGCTTGGTGCACGGCGAGGAGGGTTTGGCGGCGGCGCAGAACACCTCGCGGGCGCTCTACGCGGGCGATATTAGTGCAATGCGTGACTTGGACGGTGCGCAACTGGCGACCTTATTTCAGGGTGCATCCACCGTCGATGTAATGCCCGCGCTCGGTATGAATGTGCTGGAGTTCGCTATGAAAGCTGGATGCTTTGCGACGCAGGCGGATGCGCTACGTATTATATCCGCGGGTGGTTTCTATATCAATCAACAGCGCGCGCGCAATCCGAACGAGGTGCTCAATGCGAACATTCATCGACTGCCGAGTGGTATTAGTCTGGTGCGCGTTGGCAAACGGAACTATTATATTGTTAATTGGTTGGCTTAAATGTAATTGGATTGATAGAGATAGATACATTATTATAAAAATAATTATCACTATGTACTTAACTTATTGTCTCTGTTCGAGGCGATCATCTTTCGGCGTTTACTCGGTATCCTGCTGCTGTGGTCTCCTCGTATTGTTTCCACGCCGAATCTCCGTTACGGGTTGAATCTTCTTGGCAACTTGGTTTTCTTCATTGGCGGCACATTACGTTAACTGTCCTCTCATTACCCGAATACGAAACGCGTTTATAGCGGTTGGTGAACGCTGTGAAAAAAGGAAAAGCAATAAAATACAAGCAAACCAGAGCATCAAATGTATCAAACAGATCGAATGCAATGCAGCACAGCATTTACCGATTCGTACCTCTGAAATATGAATGTAACAACTACAATATGCGGGAAAATCGAATCGTTGATTTCAGTAATAAGAAAAGCAATGAAAATATGAGTTATCAAAAGAAAAGTAGACACGTGCGCTTTGCGGCATAACATTCGATTCGTCCGCTCAAATTTGAGTACGCCAACGACGCCATTTTGAACGGACGGACGCTCAAAATATAAAACGCGTGGAATCGTTCATTACAGCACTTACAGCAATAGGTTTTAACATCGATATCGAAATAACACCGATATTAACAAATTCAACTCGACTATTTCCCGTTGAGCACAAAATACGCGAGCGCACCACTAGCTTCACTGCAAACGATCCAAAACAATCACGATAACAAAGATTTTCACTTCAGTGCAAATGTGCAAAAGTTACGCCAATTTGGATTGTAACCGCTTCTAACCTTCTAACGTTCTGGAACTTCTCGGCATTCATGCTCGTTTACAAGTGTTCTGAAGTGTTCCAAAGTGCTCACTCACGCTGGAGTACGGTTGAGCGCATGCGCATCAGAAAAATAAATCAATAATCCAATGGCAAAATTACACGGGCTCAAGGGCGCCCCCTGGTGACCGCAAAGTAGCATAGCGTGACTTTGAAAATTTTGAAGCGTCATCGCAGTTGCAACCACCGCAACCACCGCGTGCCACCCATTTTGTGCGCGACCGTGAAACGTGGAGAAGCAATCGTAAAACGGTGAGTACGCGCTGCTTGAAATTGTCTGCATCGCAAAGTGCGCGTCGTGTAGTCTGCCGGGGATGGAAATTACCTCAACCGGCGCCACCGCGTTATTTCGGGCTGATAAACTTTTCAAACAGTGCGTAATTGTATACTTGACGCATAACGCGCATAACCTAGTGACACTCGTTCAATATCCTGATTTACTTATCGCTGACGAAAGGAAAGTATGCGAATACAAAAGGTATACAACAAGCAAAATTATTTCTATGATTTTGTTGCTTGCGTCCTCCACGTGCTTCGGTGAGCAGCGTTCCGTTGAACCCTTTCAACTCGTTTAGTTCAATACACGGCAGGCAAGCTGAGGCGCTGAGGCAAGCCAGCAACACGCAGCTGCCTTGTCACTTGCTCCGGCAGCGTTGTGTTGGTTGTGTCGGTCGGCTGTCGTCCTCGCACGGCTGTCCCCTGTCATGACGGCGAGGTGATCGTGTTGGGTTGTAGTAGCGCACCGCTGGAGCAATCCTAATCCCATCGTGGAGAGGAGAAGAAATAAAAAGGGTTTCCGTCATTGCGCGTCCTATGTGTTCTCGCCCGCTGCCTGCGCTTCGATAAGAACACGCGACCGCCCCCGATCACGCAGCCCCCCCCAACACCAATGCATTTCATCAGGTGAGTTTGCAACCATCCTCCTGGATATCTCTGCGGATGCTTCCCGCACTCAAAAATAGGCAGCTGAGCAAGTAGATTCCACGGAAAATACGCGGTGCCCAGATATGTACCTATTTCACCATCATCGCGTTTCGTGCTGCATGCGTTCGCAACGAGACGAGAGAGAAAGCGAGACGTGGTTTCCTATCGATTCGTAGCGCCATTCTAGTATCGTAGTAGACAGCCAGCCAGATAGACGTTTCAATCGTTTCAATCGTTTCAATGTTGAATGTGGTTGAATGCTTGAAGCATTACGTGCGTGCGTGAAACGAAAAAAAAAACAATCATACGCCATCGCGGTGCGGGGAAGTCAGTGACAATGAGTTAAACTTTTCCCTTTTTTGCCCCGCACGGGCGGCGCAGCACTCCTTTCAGCCGAAGCGTTTCGTATCTGCGAGGTCTTTGTTTATGTTCATGAGGTAGTTTATATAACGAACGATTCAAGTATTTTTAGTGTGTGAACGAACGCGCATAAAGAGCGTGAAAATTTGCGCCCTCCCGCACCAAGTACCTAGTATGGACATACATACATTACATGTAGCAACTTAATCGCATTCGAAATAATCATCGCATGCATGCTTATTTACATAAAAGTGGCAACACGGCAGGCAGCAGCGGCCTTCCAACATCTGTGCGTGGTGCGGTCTGTGCTCGGCTGTAAAATCCCCTGACCCCCTGTGTTTCGACTGCTCGCTCACCAGTTGGCGGAAAACGGTTGTTCGTCGAGTCGCGCAACGAAGCGAAGCACTCCCCGATCCTGCCCCCCAATCGGTGTGCGTTGTTTCCGTGCGCATTTGTTATTGCCGCCGCGCTGCAGCGTCCTAAGTAGAGTGTGCTAATGCATTCCTGTTGTTGAATGTTGATCTCTCAATGCCATCCGAAACTTGAGTGAAAATAGCGTTTGCGTGAGTACAGCACTGCAGCACTGCAGACTTGGTAAGGGTGTTTTGCTTACTACGTGCCCATTCCGTGGTTTGCGCTCCCAAGGTGACGACGTTGCGCCTTGTGTTACAACACAAAGCAATAATTTCCTAATCGCTTTTCTACCAACATAACATAAAATTCGTTATCTCGGTGGGGCCTCCCATGCGTTTGTCAGCTGTCAGAGTACATATGTATGCAGTGACCGACCACGAGTGCATGCAATTGCTTGACGATAATGAACGTGCAGAGAAGACGGGGAGGGCAGTGCATATAGCCCCAAACATTTTGCGCTGCAAGAGCAACAAATAACGTTTGTGCCTTTTTTGTTTTGCTCCACTACCTACCTTCCAGCATCGCCCCCATCTGTTTTGTCCACACGCGCACAGAGCAAACAAACATTCTGATCTCGCCTTCGTCATTTGCAGGCAATAACCGCGTGCTTTTGTGTGTGAAGATACCGAGGGAATGTGTGTGGCTGCAGCAGGGTGCTGTGAAGCGAGCGTCTATGGCAGATCCAGCTAGTGCCGCCGCTGGTGCCAGCAGAAGCCGCCGCAAGCGTGCGCTGCCACCGCAACGTGCACAAACGAAGCGCCTTCGCACTCAGTCGCCATCCAGCAATAAAGTAAGCAGCACGGCAAGTAAAACGGCACTGATAATACACATTTCTCTCTGCAGGCCAAACCCCAAAATTCAGCCAGTGACTCCCAGCTCAAGCCAACGACCCTAACCGCAGCGACCACCAACGGCCTGAACGCCGTCGTCGAGCCGGTGGCAACCAGCCTTCTTTCACCCAACACCACAACCACTACCACAACCAGCAGCTTCGCTTCAACCGGCGGCGGCGGCAGTAAATCGCATAGCGGCGCCAAGAAGAAATCCAACCGCTCGAAATCCGACCTGAACGAGGCAAGTTGCAGCAGCAGCAGCAACACCAACACCGTATCGACAAAGCCAGGTGCAAAGCGCAGCGCCGGCACATCCACCGACGCGGCCTCCACCAAGTCGGCGGGCAGTGGCCGCAAGAGTGCCACCAGCAACAAACTCAAGAAGACGTCGGCGAATTTCCCGCCCCTCGATCCGACATCGGACGACGCCTCGAACAACACACCCAAGAAACAGGGCCGTCATCGTCGCACCAAATCCAAGCAGAAGCAGCAGCAGCCGACGGCGGCATCGGGCAGCTACTCCGACAATCTGCTCAATAGCAGCGCACCGCCCGAGGAGAGCAACGTTGTCGTGCACAAGTACCCGCTGCGCAGCCAAGGCCGGCTCTCCGATCCCGGCCTTCGCCCGAGCTCGGCGAGCGCGACCACCACCACCACAACCACCGCCACCGCGACCAGCAGTAAATCAACAGCGCTGGGGGCCGCCGGCAGTCAAGACGCGAGTCGCGAGGAGACGACCACTGAGCCTTCGCGCCTAACGCGCAGCGGCGCTGTGTTGAGGCGCAGCACTCGAAATAGCAAAGGTGCGTGTGCGCTTCGTTGTTAATAGCGTTATAATCGTGATTTATCATACAGCAGCTTATCGCTTAACGCAAACATGTTGATAATTATTGGAATCATCCTCGGTTCGTGTGCATTGTTCGCTCGCGCGGTGTGAGACGACTTGATTGTAATGTTTTTGTGCATTGTGTGTGTGGCAGGGCACAGCTCTACAACGGGTTCCTGTGCCAGCTCCAGTGGTGGCCGAGGCTCCAGCAGTAGCCGAGCATCCCGCCAGCATAAGGTGGGAGCCACGGCTCCTGCCCCTGTCCCAGCCACCCCGGCGATGGCATCCTCCGACCAGCTGGAGGCGTCATCGAACAACGGTTTGCCCGGTAAGTAAGCGGCTTGCCATGGAATATTTCCATGGGAACAAACGATACTGTTAATCAACAACACGTTGCTGCGAATTGCATTGGTGCAAACACGGCGTCGCGTAACAAAAGCTAGCTCAAATTATCTGTCATACGCAAACACTCTAAAATCGTATTTCAACCGTACCTCCGTATATTATATAGAAATAGTTTATTACCGAAACCGTCATTCTTATACACAGCTATCCGGGTTTGAATTTTATCCTGTTCGAAGGCTTTGGGGGGGAGGCGATTGCCCTCTGAAGGAGCCATTCGACTGGGCGTGCGTGAACAATCAAATTTGAAAATGTCTTAATCATTTCAACAGTTCAAATTCATGCGCATGGTGAAATGTACATTGTAAAATTGTCAACTCGCGTTCGTCTGATTTTATTTTTTCAATAATCATTTCTAATTGTATAATTTAATCATGGATTATTTGGATTACTATTTCGATTTGTTACGATATTATGGAATGTCGCCGCCAGCGTCAACGCCAGCAGCATTGCAAGCAGCGTGTACATTATTATTGACTTGCTATTCAGCGATTTCACTAATTAATTTACTATCGATTTGCAGTATCAGAGGAGCCGCCTTCACCACAGGAAGCGACTCAGGCAATGGCGAGTAGCGGTGGACCGTCTGGCCCCGGACCAGACTCTGAGAGCGATGACAGCGAGGTGGGTCGCTTGCAGGCCCTCCTCGAAGCGCGTGGTCTTCCGCCGCAGTTGTTCGGCGCACTGGGGCCTCGCATGCAGCAAATGCTACATCGCAGCATGGGTGCAAGCAGTTGTAAGTGTCTTCTTGTCCCTTATCGGCTGCCTTCTTCAATTTCTTTTCTTCCTTTTCACAGCGGTCGCAAAAGCAACGCAATTGCTGCAAGGCCTCCAAGCCAGCGGCGATGAAGGCCAACAGCTGCAGGCGGTCATCGAGATGTGCCAGATGCTCGTGATGGGCAACGAGGACACGCTCACCGGCTTCCCGGTGAAGCAGGTGGTGCCAGCGCTCATTGCGCTGCTGCGCATGGAGCACAACTTCGACATCATGAACCACGCGTGCCGCGCGCTCACCTACATGATGGAGGCGCTGCCACGCTCTTCGGCGGTGGTCGTAGACGCCGTGCCTGTGTTTCTCGAGAAGCTGCAGGTTATCCAGTGCATGGACGTCGCCGAGCAGTCGTTAACCGCGCTCGATATGCTCTCGCATCGGCACTCCAAAGCGATTCTGCAAGCACGCGGCGTTACTGCGTGTCTGATGTACCTGGACTTTTTCTCCATCAACGCACAGCGCAACGCACTGTCCGTCACGGCCAACTGCTGTTTGAATATGACCAGCGAAGAATTTCAGTACGTGGCCGAATCGCTGCCGCTGCTCGCGAACCGGTTGACGCAACAGGACAAGAAGAGCGTCGAGTGTGTGTGTTCGGCGTTCTCGCGGCTCGTCGACAGCTTCCAGCTGGAGCCGGCGCGCCTGCAGGAGATCGCCAGCACCGAACTGCTGACGAATCTGCAGCAGCTGCTCGTGGTTACGCCGCCGGTGATTAGCACCGGCACCTTCATCACGGTGTTGCGCACATTGTGCGTGATGTGCGCCAATTGTCCGGATCTCGCACTGACGCTGCTCAAACAGAATATCGCCGAGACGCTGCTCTACCTGCTGACTGGTTCGGCGGAGGTGAATCAGGAAGAGGTGGAGCTAGTGCCGCGCCAGCCGCAGGAACTGTACGAGATCACAGCGCTCATCGGCGAGCTAATGCCGAAGTTGCCAACCGATGGCATTTTCGTAGTGGACACACTGCTGGAGCGACCGGCGAACATCAGCAAGGACCAGCCAACGTGGCAGTGGCGTGACGATCGCGGCCTGTGGCACGCGTACGGTGCAGTCGACAGTCGGATGATCGAGGCGGCACACATGAACGGTGACGACGAGGTCAGCCTCAACACACTGGGTCGCACGTACACCATCGACTTCCACTCGATGCAACAGATCAACGAGGACACCGGCACGTCACGTCCGGTGCAGCGCCGCTTCACGCCGGCGAACAATCAAGCGTCACAGGCGTCGTCTGTCGATGCGGCAGCGCCGCCCGGCAGTCGTCCGAGCTCGGCGAATCGAGATGCGCGCGTTGCGTGTCTGCGCGAGGAGCGCGGTCTTGCTGCCGCCTTCATTCGCTCTCTCTTCTCCGTACTGTACGAGGTGTACTCATCGAGCGCCGGCCCAACGGTGCGATGCAAGTGTTTGAAGGCGCTGCTGCGCATGGTGTACTACGCGAGTCCCGAACTGCTCAAGGAGGTTCTCAAAAGCCAGGTGGTCAGCAGCCACATCGCCGGCATGATGGCGTCCAGCGATTTGCGGATCGTTGTCGGTGCGTTACAGATGGCCGAGATTCTCATGTCGAAGCTGCCTGATGTGTTCGGCATCCACTTCCGGCGCGAGGGCGTGATGCATCAGATCAATCAGCTCGCCGATCCGGAGGTGCCGCTTGGAGTGAGCCCACCCAAGTCGGCGAATTCGACGACATCCTTCGGCAGCGACGTGCAGGCTGCGGGCCCATCGCAAACGCCCAACGGCACCGCGCCGTCGCCGACGAGCAGCAGCACGCTGAGTTCGACGTACAGTAACACGTCGGTCGTTGGCGCGGAGACTCCGCAGCTGTCGGTGAACGCGCTGGCGCAGAAATGCTCCAAGGCGAATACGGCAGTGACCACAACCACCAACACGACCGCCATCGTCGCAACGGCGGCGGCGGCGACGGCGGCTACTCCAACGGATGCGGTGGCGGCGGCCGCTGCAGCAGCAGCGACGGCGCAGAGTCCACCGCTGGTGCGCATCAGCGATGTGCTGAAACGCAAGCGTGCTGGCAAGCGCTGCAACAGTGGGCGCTCTTCGAAGCCGCGCCACGATGAAATACCGCTGTCGCCATCGCTGATGCACGATCTGTTCAGCAAGGCGACCTCGCTGGGCACCACCAACAATGCATCATCGACGCCGAGCAACTCGGCAGCCGCGCGACCGCGCTTCTCGGGCAACTCGAAGACCACCAGTTTCCTGCAGAGCCTGAATCCGGCGCGCTGGGGCCGCAACATGAATTCGTCTTCCAACGATCGCAACTATGGCAAGGATATGGGCAACTGTTTGAATAAATCGTCGTCCAACTCCAATCTCACTGCAGGCAATAGGGAAAAGACGCGACAGTGGATTCGAGATCAGGTATGTTGTTATTATTACAATTGTGATATTGAACAGTTCAGATTAAACATTGTGGTTGGTATTCTGCAGGCAACGAAATTCATTGACATATATTCGACAACGGACATGCCTGGGGCGCAGCATCCGGCGATGAACGTCCTCTCTCGACTGACCAGCTGTATTCAACGACTGCCTACCGCCGAGTGCGGTGATGCTCTACAAGAACTGCGCGAAATTCTCATCGAATCGGATATCTCGCCGTTTGAAGTGAACCATTCGGGTCTGATCAAGGCCTTGCTCTCATATCTGGCGTCGACGACGGGCCCCATTGATAGGGATCAAAGACTGCGCATTTTTTTGCACGTGTTCGCGAACTGCCCGCTGGACCTGAATGTGATCGTGCTGGATCCGATCAACGCGACATGGATGAGCGCGCTGGTGGCGAAGTTGAGTGGCTGTGTGTCGCAGCTGGAGCAGTTTCCAGTGAAGGTGCACGACTTGCCGGCAGGCAGTGGCGCCGGGCGTGGCGGAACGAGTGCTTTAAAATTCTTTAACACACATCAACTAAAGGTCGGTTGCGTTAACAAATGTGTCCGACGTGATTGCTAATAGCTTATCGATTTCTTCTAGTGCAATTTACAAAGGCATCCGGAGTGCACGAATCTGAAGCAATGGAAGGGCGGCACGGTGAAGATCGATCCGTTGGCGTTGGTGCAGGCCATCGAACGCTATCTCGTCGTGCGCGGTTACGGCCGCGTGCGCGATAAGGACAGTGCCGACAGCGACGAAGGCGATTCGGACGACGACATCGAGGAGACGCTCGCGACGGTTGTGATCTCTGCGTCCGGCTCCAAGCACAAGCTGCAGTTCCTCATCGGCAACACGGTGCTGCCGTACAACATGACCGTCTACCAGGCGGTGCGTCAGTTCAGCAACAATGGTAACGATCAGAGCGAAACCGATACCGATAATGAAACGCCGCTGGGACACGCGGGCGTGTGGATTCAAACGCACACGATCTACTACCGCCCGCTGAAGGAGGAGCCGAGCGTGTCGCAGAAGGCGAGCGCGACGAGCACGGCGTCGGGCAGCCGCAAAGGCAAGGGCTCCACCAGCAAGAACGCGCTGCGCCGCAAGGGCGATGAGCTGTGGAACGAAGGACAAACCCCATCCATTCTTTCACCACTCACGCCCTTCCTCCTGACGGCGCTGCCCGAATCGGTGACGATTCAGGACGCGTCGCTCGAGGTACTCTGTTTGCTGCGTATTCTCAACGCGCTCAATCAACATTGGAGCACGCTGTACACGAGCGTCGAGCACGCACCGATACTGCACGCTGCCGAATTTCTCAACAGCAAGATCGCAGCGAAGGCTTCGCGCCAGCTGCAGGATCCGCTCGTCATTATGACGGGCAATCTGCCTAATTGGCTGCAGCAGATCGCCTCCGCGTGTCCATTCCTCTTTCCGTTCGAAACGCGCCAGCTGCTTTTCTACGCGACGTCGTTCGATCGCGATCGCGCGCTGCAGAAGCTGCTTGATATGACGCCCGAGCTGAGCAGCACCGACTCACAGGAGCGCGTCACGCCGCGTCTCGATCGACGGAAGCGCACCATCTCGCGCGAGGATATCCTTAAGCAGGCCGAGCAGGTGATGCAGGATCTGGCGACATCGAAGGCGCTGCTCGAGGTGCAATACGAGAATGAGGTCGGCACTGGCCTTGGACCCACGTTGGAGTTCTACACGCTCGTCTCGAAGGAGTTGCAACGCGCTGACCTGGAGCTGTGGCATGCTCCCGACAACGTTGGCGAGTACGTCTACAACGCCGTCGGGTTGTTTGCCTCGCCTCTGCCGCGCAATGCGAAAGTTAGCCAGGTGACGAAGATCAAGACAAAGTTTAGATTTGTAGGCAAGTTTATGGCTAAAGCTGTGATGGATTCAAGAATGGTGAGCGCCTGACGTCGCGCAACTGAACACGCAATAATTTCGTTGTGTATTTTCAGTTGGATTTGCCGTTTTCCTTAACATTCTACAAGTGGATACTGGGCTACGAGCATTCGCTGGGCGCAGCGGATCTGCAACACATTGCTCCTGACATTTACAAGACCATTAAGAAGATGCAGGAATTGGTCAGACAGCGCGATAGCATTTTATCGCGCACAGAATTATCGCTCGCTGAACAAAACGATTTGGTTCGTTGTGAACGACGCTCGCTCCTCTGACGGACGCAATTTTACATGAAAACGTTCATTTTCCAGATTGAAAAATTGGAATTCGACGGATGTACCATTGCCGATCTGGGAATCGACTTTGTGCTTCCGGGCACGAACATTGAGCTACTGCGCAATGGTCGCGTGACTAGCGTGACTATTCACAATCTCCATATGTACGTGAACCTCGTGCTGCACTGGTTCCTCGTGGAGGGCGTCGGCCGGCAGATGGAGTCGTTCCGCGAGGGCTTCGAATCAGTGTTTCCCGTCGCGAATCTGCGCATGTTCCAGCCGGAGGAGCTGGAGGCGGTGTTCTGTGGCAGTCCGCGCGACTCGATCGCCGGCTGGGATGTGAAGACGCTGATGGAGTGCTGTCGGCCGGACCACGGCTACACGGTGGACTCGCGCGCCGTGCGCTTCCTCTTCGACGTGCTTAGCTCGTACACTCGGGAAGAGCAGCGTTTGTTTGTGCAGTTCCTGACTGGCAGCCCACGGCTACCTGTCGGAGGTAATCCATTGCTTCTTGTTTACTTTGGATTCAACGTTAAGCACCGTTTGTTTGCAGGATTTAAATCTCTTTCGCCGCCGCTCACAGTCGTGCGACGCGACACAAACCTAAATCCAGACGACTTCTTACCATCTGTGATGACCTGCGTCAACTACCTCAAACTTCCCGACTATTCGAGCATCGAGGTGATGCGCGAGAAGCTTTGCATTGCCGCGTCCGAGGGGCAGCATTCGTTCCACCTCTCGTAAAAAAGAAAACGAAAACGATACACGCGCGAATGAAAATTTTTTTGCGAACCGAACGGGAATTCTGAAATGCACTCTAGTGTTCTTGTGTGTGAGACGAAGAAAACAAATAGACTTTACTTTGAAACTCTCTCTTCTCTCATGGAAACGAAACGATATTTAGACATCTAACTTAACTGAGGAGCAGAAAAAAAGCGGTGATTAAAAATTATCAATTCCGAATATGGCGGCTTTTAAGTTCCGTTGTGTGTAATAAGCGCAAGAGATACACGAGGAAGAATTGAATTCTTCGTGCATGCGCGACTCATTGTATTTTGTTTTGCATAAATTTAATTTTCTTCATACGAAAGTGTACATATATAATAATGTCGGTGGGAATTCGTGAGGAGTTTTTAAATTTTAGTTGCGTTTTGCGTTTAGTTTGTACAATAAACACGCGGGGTGTGTGAAGTGTCGCGGTGCGCGCTTGTATTTTATTGAGCACATGTCGGCTGTACTATAGTCATATTGGTCATATTTGATGACCTATTGGAGAGGTTTGGGTGGGTAGCGAAGAAGAGGGAAGTCGTGGCACTAGTTTGTGTGTTCAACGCGGATGATGATTGTCTGTGGAACTGAAATGTGCGCTCACTTGACGGCGGTTTGCTGCTTTTGCGACGCTGATCGCATAACGGAGACCGACCCCCATAATTTTATTACAGCTGCATTTAGCGGCGAAATATATCTACTGTAATCGGAAGTGCAACTAAAAAAATGTTTCAATAAATTTGTATACAAGCATACGCACAAATTATTCTGCATCGGTATGCGGAATCGTTGTCCGATTCAAACTGTGTTTATTTACAAAGGACAGAGCGAAACGACAAATACATAGTACATGTTATAATAATATTGTATAAAATGCGTATAAAAAGTAATCATTTCCATTCCGTTGGGATAGGCAATTTAAATTTTATACGTGATAGGAAGAGTTATTGTCGTTCATATGTATGTGTATATAACTAATCTCCGGAAGGCACTCATCACTGAACACGCTCTTACAGGCGCCGGCCAGCGCTCACGGATAGAACTTCTTATCGCCCTTCGCCATGTCGACGAGCAGATCGCAAGGCTTGAATGCAACACCGTAATGCGTTGCGTACTCGTTCATTTTGGCGACCAGCCGGCCAGCGCCGTAGTGATCGATCCAGCGGAAGGGCCCGCCCGTGAATGGCGGGAAGCCCAAACCGAAGACGGCGCCGATATCGCCTTCCTGCGGGCTGGCGAGGATCTTCTCCTGCAGACAGAGCACCGCCTCATTGGCGAAGCGCGACACCATGCGCAGCTGCTTATCCTCGTCGGTGAACGAGCCGCGCGGCTCCAGCGCGTACTTCTTGAGGATCTCCAGCGCGTCGGCGTTGATTTCGCGATTCTTGCTCTTGCCCTGATAGACGAACACACCCTTGCCGGACTTGCGGCCGAGGAAGCCGGCCTGCACGATGTCGCGCATCACATTGACATCGCCACCGGCGATGCGCTCGCCGAATACCTTGCTGAGGTCCGCCGAAATGTGCGACCCGACGTCGAGCCCGACCTCGTCGGCGAGCGTTGCGGCGCCCACCGGAAAGCCGAACTTCTTCGTGAGCGCGTCCAGCTCCTTGGGGTCGACGCCCTCCTGCAGCAGGCGGATCGCCTCCGAGAGCATGAAGGCGAGAATGCGCGTCGTGTAGAAGCCGGGCCCATCGCCAACGGTGATCACTACCTTGCCTTGCTTGAGTCCCACGGCCACAGCGCTCGCTGCCGTATCCTTGGACGTCTTCGGTGTGGTGATGATTTCGAGCAGCTGCATTTTGTCCACGGGCGAGAAGTAGTGCATACCGACCACCTTCTCCGGCCGCTTGGAGGCCTCCGCGATCTTCGTGATCGGCAGCGCGCTCGTGTTGCTCGCAAAGATGCAATGCGGCGGAATAACTGCCTCCACCTCCTTGATCACCTTGTGCTTGATGTTGAGGTCTTCGAAGACAGCCTCAATCACAATATCGGCATTTTTAAAAGCGTCATAGCTGAGAGTCGGGTTCAGGTTGGCGAGGAAGCGATCACGTTCCAAACTGTGAAGAAATCTTCTGGTAAAACCTCGAAAGACAAATATTCACTCAATACTAACGTGCCCATTCGTTTGCGTTTCACAGCATTGTCTAAACCGTTTTGAATCTGGCCGATGCCACGGCCGAGGCCAGCCGCGTTGCTATCCTTCAGTATCACGTTGTAGCCCTTGTCGACGCTCACATGCGCGATGCCGGCGCCCATTAGACCCGCGCCTAACACGGCTACTGTTTTCACCGGCTGCGCTGGTACACCGAAACGATTCTTCTTGCACTCCGTCTGCCCGCGGAACAGACTGATCAGTCCCTTTGATTGCGGCGTCATGGCCAGCTCGCCAAATCCTTGCGATTCCGCTTCCAAACCAGCAACGGTACCCTTATCAATGCCAGTACGCACCACATCAAGAATCTAAAATCAATTTCAAGCATTAGCAAGCAACAAAACGAATGGCACTTTAATAGTTTATACTTTTAATGGTGCTGGATAAAGACCACCGGACAACTTCATCACTTGCGCCTTCGCCTTGCCGAATATTTTATCCTTAACGAAATCGTATTGCAGCGCAAAGTTGAACACCTTCTCCATCATCGACTTCTTGGTGCGATCCACTTTCAGCTTGCCGGTGGAGATTTCCTTCGCGATGGACACCGCCACCTGCTCCAGATATAGCATGGTGTTCTCCTCGGGCGTGTGCACGCCCGGCCCCAGCGGATTGACGATCAGATCAACAATACCGAATTTCTTCGCCTTATCCGCCTTCAGCGTCTTGCCGGTGAGCGCCATATCCAGTGCGTTCGGCAGCGCCGTCAACTTGGGCAAGCGCTGCGTACCGCCGGCGCCGGGCAGCAACCCCAGCATCACCTCCGGCAATCCCAGGCCCGTCTTCTTATCCTTCACGGCAATGCGATAGTGGCAAGCGAGCGCCACTTCCAGCCCGCCGCCCAGGCAGCTGCCCTGGATGGCCGCCACGATCGGCTTCTTGCTGTTCTCGATCTGATTGAGCAACTGCTGGCCGCTCTTCGAGAGCGCCTGCACCTCCTCGGCCGTCTTGCAGCGCTGCAGCATGCCGATATCGGCGCCGGCGATGAAGCATCCCGGCTTGCCCGAGATCACCACCGCCGCCTGAATCTGCGGGTTGCTCTGGATCTCCTTCAGGTGGCTCTCCACCTCCGCCGACACCTCGGGTCCTAGCGAATTCACCTTGGAATTGGGTGAATTCAGTATGAGCACACCCACTCCATCGACCACTTTGAGTTGGGTGTGTTTCTCATTGGCTGCTGCGGCTGAGAGCGGGCGAATTGTGACTGCACCTAGCATGTGGGTAAGTGATCTCTTGGAAATCCTGATAAAATATGGCATCGCCGCCGGCACTTACTTGAAGCGTTTACGTGGTGCATGAGGTGCACGATTTTCTTGACGCTGCCGACAAAGCGAAGGGACGACATTCTGGCCACGATATTTTCTTGCGCTCTTCCTTCTTATCTGCAGTTGGATTAGTAGTGATTATGCACACACGGGCGGTCGGGCGCTAATTTTCAAAAACAAATCCGGCTGAACTTTGCCCGATGTGGTTATGAAGTGAATGAAGTCCAAAATTCCATTGATATGCGAATGCCGTGTGACGATCAAGTGCACTATGCAACTGTGCGCAAAGCTGATGAATTCTATGGATGAGTTGTCATTTGTTGTCGATTGAATATCTACCGCTTCCTAAAAAAGAAATTCAATTAATCGGGTCATTTGGTTTCCCAGGAAATCCATAATCAATTTATATGAGATATTTATTAGAAGCATTACTTAAATATCTATAAATTACCCTAGGAACATATCGTGAATCTATAAAACCAGTCTAAGTGATGGGTCAGTGTAGATGGCGTTGCAATTGCAGAATCTGAATTTATTCGATGTTCACGGCAACCGTCATACTCAGTCATGCTCAGTCATGCTCAGTCATACCTGAGGTCATACTTGGGCGACTGCAGCGCAGACCCCGTACGCTTTGGTGCCCACTGCCGCGCCGCTGAAACCAATAGAATACACTTGTGCCACTTGTGCTATCCGCTCTCGCGAGTGCAACACCGAAAGGAAGCCGCAAAAACGTTTAACTTGTAACTTGAAACATTTTCGCGCAAAATGTCAGCAAGTGTGAGGGTGCGTTTGAAGACAATGAAATAGAATAGGGTGCCCATGCCCTCTGACTATCGATGTTGATATAACCTGTGTGACGTGCCAACAGCCGCTTTCGTTCGGCGCTAGTGTGAGTAGTTTTTGGGCATTTTGCATGTTGTTGTTGTTTTTCTGCGTGCTATCTGTTTATATCTAAATGGTTGTTTTCATCTTTTCCAGATGAAGAAAGAACACAAGCAGCCTAGAACTAGTGCTTCCTAGATTCGGTGAGTGGATATCTTGCATATTTCAAATCTTACGTTAGGTTATAATATGTATAATACACTAAAGACAACATTTTCTAACAATAAATATACGGTATGCGGTTAGATGATCGATTGATTAGAAATCAAACATTTGTTCGGCGCGTTGCGACGTCTTATTTGCGTGATCGGCGTATGATGATAGCAGATCGTCCATCTTGTACCCCTGCGTTGTTTCCCAAAGAATCTTCTCCGAACGCTGCATGGAACCGACCGTCAGCGAGAAGAACGTGTTGCCCGACGACCAGTTGACCAATTCGTTAAACTTATACGTATGCACAATATCCTGCCGGAGAAATGCTCAAAATAAGCTTTAATTGCCAAACAAAAGGGCCTTGTTGCTTACCTTGGTGGTCGGGTGCAATTTGGAGATGCCTTGGCGGCCGATCGCCACCACAATATCCTCGTTGCGCTGCACATCTTTGACGTCGAAGAATGTCGAACCGAACGTCGGCCATTGGGCGACCGTGCGCAGAAACTCGCCCTTCGCCGCATCCATGCTCAATGCGGCCACATCGCGCGTGTACGCCTCGGTTATCGCACGCTTCCAATACGACGCGTTCTTCGTTTTGTTTACGTAGTACGGAATGATCATGTTGATGGCGTTCGGCAGGTCGCTCAACCCGTTGGCGTATTTGATGTGCAGTATGAGCGCTGCGAGGCGAGTCGCCTCCTCCTCGCTCACTTTATGGTAGCCCTTCAGGTACTTTTGCACCTCTTGATTGTAGTGGAAAATGGTGTCGGCATGCGCGTCGACGCCCACCGTGGTTTCCACCCATAGTTTTCGTATGAAGAAGATGAGGAGGCGCGGCGCAACCTTCTGTATGCCGGCCGTGGTGTACTGTTGCGTGGAGGTGTTCTTCAGCCATTCGTAGATCTCGTAGAGGAAGTCGTAGAAGTAGGTGGTATCGGGTATGGAGAAGGCCTTATCGCCGACCACCACAATCAAGCTGAATCCGTCAACGGATTTTAATGCCAGCCGCGTTTTTAATTCATCGCCGATATCTGCGGCTTTGGTGAATGCGTCCACCATGCAGCTCTCGTCGGAATCGTCCGGGAAATAGATGCGATAGTAGATTTCCGCATGGGATTGTTGAATTGATTCCACCTCGACGGCGATGGGTGGATGCCGGCGGCTCTCAAGCTTCTCGGTTTGCCGCTGGAGCAGGCGGTCGGCGCATACCGACGCCAGCGGATGCATGCGCGACGCCAGGAATTTGCTCGCTTCTTGCGACAGCGCAGCGGACGGTAGGAAAAGCCCGGTCGCCAAATACATCAACTCCCAAGCCTTGCGTTCGGCCAGCTCCACAGGGTTGTAAGTCAGCTGGCGCATTATTTGGCAGTATACTTCGTCCTTGAGCAGATCATTCTCCATGCACGGTCCGAATATGCCATCGGTATGTGTCAAGAAGTCATCTTGCTTTGCGGGTGCGAGTTCCATGTATCTCAGTATATTGAGGAACATTTCCGCTGCCTTCGTGCTTAGTTGCTTGTCGCCGTCGTCGAGCACTCGCTGCAGGAGTGCCTGCCGCATCGGTTTCGGTGTGAACTTCCACAGTTCTTCGGTTTGCTTCGCTGCCACCATGCCAATGACGGACGATTGCGATTCGGTGACGCGTCGCGACGCCCGGAAGTGTTCTTCGGCGTACTTGACGAGCGTATGCTGTTTGAGGCGCTTTATCGTATCGCCTTTGGCGTGCTTGTACGTGAGCATTCCCTTGCGGTACGCGTCCAACACATCCTCTGAGGGTGGATGGAGACAGGGCAGTACTCGCACGTACTCCATGGGGAAGTCGCCCTGCCGGCCATTGCACACGCCCGTCGCCCATGTTTGCACGTCGGCGCCGGTGAGGTCATCGGCAAGCGTCACCAGCTCGCCGCGCTTGAAATTCAAATACTGCTCCTCGCGGCAGTCGCGCTCGGCGATGCAGTACTTGGAGCGCTGCTTCAAACCGTAGAGCAGATTAGTGAGCACCTCGGCCATTGCTTGCGCCTCGGGCGATTGCAGCACAAACTCCTCGCTCGTCACCGCCTCCAGACTGATGCTGTGCATCTGCGAGCGCTCGCTGGGCGTGAAGGTGATGCGCACCAATTCGGGGTAGGACAACTCGAGCAGGACTTTCTCGTGGCTGTCGATGAAGTACACGCCGCTCCAGTTGATCGCGATGATGACGCTGTTTTTGGGCACATCAATGCCGGCGACGACGATTGCCTCGAAGAATTTCGAGAACATGATCGGGAAGGCGCGCATCGCGGCGCGCACCACATCCTCCTTGACGAGGCTCGGATCCTGCTTCTGCCGCACGGCGGGCAGCGCGAGGAAACGGTCGATGATCTTCTTTTTGAACGCGTCGATGTTGGTGCGCGCCGCCACATGTTTGGGAACGTATTCGGACAGTCTTGCATCGAGGATATTCATATTCAGATTGTAGCCGTTGTCGATGTAGTATCGTTGTGCAACGAGCGTCGCTGACATGTCATCGTTCGGATATCCGTACTCGCCCTGCTTGAAGCCGGCGAGGATTTGGTTGTAGATCAGGTCGCACGCCACCGGATCCGTGCGCGGTTCGTACCACGGACTGAACATCTCAAAGCGATAGTACAGTCGCCACAATCCCGTATCGCGTTCATTGCGACCGATCTCCTTCGCGTACTGCTCGCACTGCGAGATGGCGTCCATGACGTGGTCCTCGTCGTTGCCCACCGACATCACTTTGTCATAGCACGTGATAAACAGCGAGAAGCCATCATTGTCTTTGATCTTCAACACGCGCGCGATTTCATCGCATACCTCCTTGGCGGTTGCCGCGCTGTCGATATTCACATCGAGCGTTTGATCGCCCAAGTACGTGACGCTCACCTTCATCGGCTCCTTCGTCTTCACCGCGTTCATCTCCATCGTCGTCGGCGGTTGGGTGCGTGCACCATTCTTCTGGCTTCGTATCAGCCGCCATTCGCAGTAGGGCGCGTAGCCGGGTGGTCCGGATGTCCGTATAAACGCGCGCAAATAATTATGGAGTACATCCGACGGCGGGAAGCATCCAATACACAATGCGAGTAGAATCCAGCCCTTTACACGCGACGATTCGCTCGGATTCGAGCGCAATTGCTTCACAATCTGACAGAGGATCTCGTCGCGTAGCTCAACCCGAAGAATACCATGCCCGATGATGAAATACAACTTGTCGATATTCTTCCGGCGCGTATTCATCCAATCCGTGTACATCTGCATACTGTCATTGTCGTCGACGAGCCCACGTTTCAAATCCTCCAACAGGCGATCTTTCCTCTTCAATGTCTTACTCATGAATTTCATGCGCTGCTCCTTGGTCATCGTGTCGAGTTTCTTTTCGAGCTTGAGAATATCCTGGTACTCTTTGCGATTGGCAAAGTTCTTGCCGATCGTCTCGCTGATGCTGAGCATGATCGATTTGCGCTTGGGCGCCGCCTCGAGCGGTGGCTCGGCAATGTCGCCCATGAAGCGCTGGATGGTGATCCAGATCGCCTGCGAGGCGATGATGTCGTCGGGCGTCGGCAGCTTGTAACCGACGTGCAGCGGTTCTTTGAGGCGCTTCTTGCTGAAGTAGTCGGTCTGCGCCGGTCCGAAGTGCGTCGACGCGTACTTCTGGAAGCCGTACTCGGTGAGGTCTTCGGTGTGGCTCTGCTTGATGAGCGCTGTGGTGTCGCGATCGTAGCTATCCAAAAAGCCATCAAAGGCGTCCATAACGTTGCGAATGTCCTCGCTGTCTTCGTCGTCCGGATGTGGCACCGGTGGTGGCGGTTGCGCTTGCGCCTCCCTCTCGAATTCGCTATCCAGCCGCTGCATGCGCGCTTGGAAGTTGTTCTCGGCCAACTTCTTGTAGTCGCGTTCGCCCTGCGCCTTGAATGCGCGCTCTTCGGCGTGGCGCGTTTGTACCGCCGCGACAAGCTTGCCGGTCTTGCTGTGGTGGCGCACATAGAAGCCGCGCGCGTACGCCTGCAGGCGGCGGATACGTTCGCGCACCAGCTTGAAGTTGAAGGTGATTTGGCGCGCGCGGATGTTGGCCTGTAGGCGATGGTAACCGCGTTGGATGCGCAAGAAGCGAGAGCGCAGACCACGCGCACGGAAGTGCTTCTGGAAGACGAGCGCAGCCGCCTTCATTCTCTTGTAGCGCCTTCGACATATCCATCCGCGAATGTTCTTCTGCAGCACGATAATGTAACGTGCGAGAATTCTGCGCCGTTCTTCCTCCAGGTAAAGGTTGTCGGCATCTTTGAGGAACACTTTACTATTGCCGAGTTGGAAGTCTTCGCCTTTGAAGAAGTTTGCCTCGCAAATCTTCTTCGCGACCACTTTCGGCTCTTGGCGGTGATCCAAATTCATGACTAGGAAACGGAATCGATTCACAAAGTGGTGGAAGTCGTGACGAATCGGATAGCCGGCCTGGCGGATCTTTGCCGTTTCCATCATGCCCGAGTAGCGCAATTGGCGCACGCAGAGGTCACGATCGAAGCAGCTGGCTTTCTTCTCCTCGTTCGGTTTGATGCAGCGCACGAAGAACGGTTGGCATTCATTCAGGCTGCGCATCAGCGCTTCGAGCGATGTGCGGAATTGCGATGCAAGCGTATACGCCTTCGTTTTTGGATTATCGCTTTGTTCGTGTTTGAAGATATCCGTTATCAGCGCCTTTTTGCTGCTCGCGATGACCAGCTTCAAATCCAGCGAGAAACTGTCGCGATTCTTCTCGAGGAAGCCGTTGATGTGATAGTTGACCGCACCGGCAAAATGGCGCACGCCAAACAATGGCTCCACATCAAATTTGGGCTTGACGTAATGCGCATTCTTTCCATGCTGGCCGTGCAGTTTGGTGA
>JARJDR010016769.1:0-26030 GCA_030264135.1 Myllaena sp. GC000078 | reverse complement strand
TGCGCTCGATACAAACATCACCCACGACCTTTCAGTGCTTTTAAACGTAATGAAATGATTGTATTTAAGCTCTGTCGTTAGCAATTAATTATCGTACGCAAGTGGCAATTTCATATATTTATTTATTATGGTTATTTTCAACAGTTTTCAACGTTCGTTATTTCTCGATAATGCTATTAATTTTAAAGTATTTCATATACTTAAGAAATTATTCATTCATTTTACAATTAACTGCTAAATACCCCACAAAAGGGAAGAATATATCTTCATATTTCATATAAACCGTGGACGGAACGATGTGACATGATATACGATAATACGATACCAACATAAAAACTTAGTTGTACGAAAGAAGTAGTCCAAAATAAAAAGGCAACAATATTTATGGGCATTGTAGATGCCGTGTAGATTACGCCGCAACGAGTCTCTGGCGACCGACCGCTGCGCTGCGAAAGCACGCGCATTATGAATTTGTGGGTGGCAGTGCACGATGGCACCGCTTCGTTATCAAATCGTTAAATATTTAAACTAGCATCGCAGGCGAATAAACACTGCTCGCGAGAGCGCGCGCGCCTGCGGCAGGGAAGAGAAGGACTTCAATCACGAGCGAACATGACCGCGAAACGGTTATGTTTAAACGCTTCGGATTGTTCTTGAAGTTTGCCGGCTTGACATTGCAATTGAAAACCGATGAAACCCACCCACCGACCGAAAAATCTAGAATGAAAACAACAGAAAGAAGTTCAGGAATGTTGTGTGCGATTTTGTTTAAAATATTGGAAAACTAAAGAAGAAATAAGGATTTTTAGGAATGGCATAAGTACCTAGTCGAAAGGGTAATGACACAACGCGTAACAACTTCACACGCGATTTACCAATTGATAACTTTTTCTCCATGTGACGCTTTTCCTTCCGGCTTTTTCTAGTTCACCCTCGCTTTTCCCCTTTGAAGTTGTTTCGTGTTTGCTCTACAAACGAAGGCGTATGCCTTGAATTAACAATTTACCCGCCACCCGCTATGCGTGTTACTTTTGCGGCGTTTTTAATCGTTACTTTTTCTACAATTGTCTACAAAGTTTGTTCGAGCCGCAGAGGTGTTTTTCTCGCGACATCCGAGTGGAGTCATAAATCAGTTGCGTTTTATGCAATTTTCGGGCGCCGCCGGACAGGAATAGCGGAAGTGCGAAAACTTGTGCGAATGCACCACTTTATGTGATGGCAGCAACAGAGATATAATTCTATTTCTCCAAATCAGCGACAAAGAAACGCTTGGGTTGGGGTGGCAAGCATGTAAGGAACAAGGAGCACATTGAGTGTTTTCGCACGAGCTTGTGAGACCAAATTGAGATGAGAGAGATTACGTACGAGTAGATTCCACGTATGAGAAAGGTTTGCGTGTTCGGTGTCGCTGCAGGGCTTTAGCCAAGATGTGGCGAAGACGAAAAGGCACCGACTGGGCTAGATCGTAAACATTCATAGGAATGCCGTCTCATCATCTTTATCACTATTATACTACATGTTTTCATGATTCATAATTGTATGATCCTTAAATAAACACTTGTAGGTAAAGACAGTCTTGTGGAAGATGTTTTTGTACTGAAGACAAAGTGTTACTTTCATAACGGAATAAGTACTAGATCGATTATCTTGGGGAGAAGATGAAACACTGTATCATGCTGTGTGAGAGATAAGATGCAATTTGTAACAATCAGAAGAAATTGCAACTGTGATTTCTTCTTATGCATTACGGTAGCGTTTCCGCTCGAAATGATCAAACTTGTATGCCTGATGCTTGACGACTTTTATTATAGTTCTTCTCGAGATTACTTCTGGTTTGCGATATACAGAAATTAATACGAGATGCTGAATGCAAGTTTTATTACTTCTCGCAAATCTATTACCAAACTACCGACATTAGTTTTGTACCCCGTATTATTATGGGAATTAATTGCCGAGGGTGTATAAATTGCCACCGAATAACGGGCATGATTGTCACGCCGACAGATTTGCAGCTACGCATGATCGCACTAATAACTTTTATATTGTTGCAGCGACCGGCCACGATCCCGATGTGATAAACTCGGTGAACAAACATCCCGAACGATCCATCGACCTCCTGGGGGCCTTGGGATTGCACAACACTACATTGCCGGGGGTCACAATCATCCCAGGGCCCCTACCGCATAAGCCTGCCTACAAACTGCAAGGTGAGTAATACCCTAATGTTCTACTCCCTAGTGCATATTACGACTATCATCTATTAATTGTTCTCGTAATTATTTTTACGTCCCACCTCATCTCACATGATGTTTGATGGGATTGCTCACACTCACACTAGGAAATAACGAGTATGCTAGACGAAGCACATGATGAGTGGCGCTAACGAGGCAAATCGTTTGATCAGCAGCCGGCGCGGCGTGCGGCTTCCTTCAACACCCACGAAGTGCGATTAACGAGCGGCGATGCGCGACACCACCGACACGGATTTTTATTACAACTTGTTTTGATTGTTGATTTGTTTCGCATGGCGCCGGCAGCGAACGTAGGCGTCGGCGTCGATTGCTGATTGCCGATGTTGATTTGAATACGGTGCGCGCGCGCGTACGTACGCGTCTAGACGTCATGCTAATCATCGCGCCGCGGCGATTCGTGTCGTCGTAAATATTTGCGATGTGATGACCGGCGCAAACGCACCCAACCAACCCAACCAACGCACCCACACCATTATCACCGCCGCCGGCAAGTCGCGCCCTACAACGCCCGCGGATCGTTCTAATCGTAAAATTTTATAGTGCGTTACGTCTACACTACCCCCGACCAGGAATTATGTCCGGTTTCGTATTTTTTGCGCGTGCTACACTGCCACAACCACACTAAGTAGAAAAAAGTTGACATTTATGATGATCAAAAACTGCATCATAGTAATGTCAAATGTTTTAAACGCCAAGTATTTAAGTACTTCCGATTCAATATGGAATAAGCATAAAAATACAATCGCCATCAAGAATGAATGACATGTCATGACATGGAATCGTTAAAGTCAAGCAAATAGGGCAGAGCAGCGCTTGATGTTAGCGCGTTTTTTATATTTTTTATACGACCGACTCGAGACGTTTGATAGTTTGGTGGCTATCCATTAGCTCCTTCGCGGTGGCCGCCTGAATTCCGTATTGATTGACCGACACCGCAGGCAGTGGCTGCCCCTGTTCTCAAAGAACTATAAATCTTAATATTTACGTTTCGTGTTATTCGTGTTAGTTTCGCGTTTTACAATGTCAGTGTTTAGTTTATTCGCCTTGCAAATAACGGTTGATGAATGTGCTATAAGGCTTGATAATATCTCAATTAAGAAATTGCAATATAATTTAATACGTTTCTTTCATTAGTTTGATTAATGCCGGTATTTATGAATGAATGCTTTTTGTGAATGAAATGCTATTCAACTTTAACGAGTTTTCATTCATTAGCCTTTAAAAAATTGTTATATTTAAAGCAAATGTATTTGATGGCGAAGTATGTTGTAGTTGAAGTGCGAAATTGTCGGGAGAAATTCTGTGCTTAACAAAATGTACTATTTTGATTAATGTTTCACTGTTGTCCTAGTTATGCTGTAGTCCACATTAGCTTCGTAAAATACTCCTTCTCCCATTGACGTAGCGTAAACATTATTCACAACTTATTATATTGTTTCCTATTTGGAACCTAATTGATTTATTATGCTTGTGCTAAAATTTTGCACCCGAGTAGAAGTTTAATTTAAAGTCAAATGATTGCGTTCCATTCAAACCACTAACTAGTTTCATTATACCTTTGAAATTAATCAATCGCCGAACACATACGCCACGCCGCGCCGGCCCCATGTTTGCCTATCGGGTTGTTTGTATTGTTCTACACGCCCGCCATATACACTTCGGGGGTGGGCATGAGTAATGCCCGAGCGCCCATGCCAGTCAAGAAAGACTAGACAGGAAATTATTATCAAATACAACCCCCACTCGCAACTCCTTCATTAGGCTCTACTTCGACTTCTCCATCTCACACCTCGCCCGTCAGACAACAGACACCAGCCGAACAGATGTACGGAATAACTGCTGTTGTTGTCTTCAGCTAAGCAAAAACCTTCTTCGAGCTCCCCCAATTCCCGTCGCCCTCTTATTGATATTGATATAGTGTAAACTTGCGATTGTGCCCGAATCAATTTCTTAGCCGCCCCTCCGCGCCAAATTCTCTTTTGCGGACGCCATACAAATCTTATCTTAACACTTCCTGTCGCTGCCCCTTTGTTATCCCCAGCACACTTTTTGGGCGAGGGGAGCAAAATGAAATATCGCCACAACCAGACACCCACACACACACACTGTATGCCATTAGCCCTATTGTAAAAGCGCTTTAGTTAAATCGCACGTGCAAATCACCACCCATCTTCTTCCTCCGTTCGCAGGTGACTATCGAGGTCTGAAACTACCACCAGCTGCCTTCCATCAGGTGACAGACGTGATCGGCCGGAGTCCCGAGTTTATGCTCTCGGCGTTCGTGAAGCAGGAGAGCGGCAACACGGCGGCGCTGGTGAGCTTCGCCGACGACATCAATCGCTACCTGGAGCTGCAGTCGAGCGGGCGGCGCAATGAGATCCGCCTGCACTACACGTCGCGCCGCGACGGCAGCGTCTTCGTCGAGACCTTCCCCTATCGGCTCGCCGACGACGTTTGGCACCACGTCATCCTGTCGGTGAGCGGTTCGCAGGTCGAACTGCTCGTCGACTGCCACCGCCTCTACAAGCGCATGCTGCCCAACGGCCCGCCGCAGCAGAACTTCAGCGAGCCGACGCAGCTGTGGCTCGGCCAACGCAATCGGCACTACTACTTTAAGGTGATTAGCACGTCACCCAAAAGAAAAAAGTTATCATAAATATTACACACGTCGCCTCCCTCTAATTATCGCTCTAATGGCATGTCAACGAACTTGTAAAACATGTCGTTAAATTGCTTAATCAATTTGTTTGCCATCGAACGAAAGCAGAAAAAAACATGTCTACCTAGACGCCATTAATTGACCATTGCGGTAATGGCTGGTTTTTTGCTCCTGTAGGGCGCAATGCAGGACGTCCGCCTGATCACCGGCCCGCACGGCTACCTCTCGCTGTGCCCCAGCCTCGACTCGACGTGCCCGACGTGCGGCCAGTTCTCGCTGCTGCAGAACACCGTGCTGGAGCTGACGCGGCATCTTAAGGAACTTTCCGAAAGGGTATATGGACTACCATGTAACGTCCCTTATGCGTTCAGTACAATGTTTTTGATTGTATATCATTCTCTGTTTTCGCAGCTGATCGCCGCCGAGGGCCGCATCAGCAAGGTGGAAGAGTGCGACTGTCCCAAGTCGTGTTGGGTGAACAATACACTGCATCCGGACGGCGCCACGTGGGAGCAGGACTGCGATCTCTGCACGTGTGTGGTAAGCGCCTCCCCCTCGCCGCTTTCCTTATCACAATGGTAATGATCGGCTTTCTTGTGCAGCATGGTGAAATCCAATGTCGTCCGGTGGAGTGTCCCATCCTCACATGCAAAAAGCCGGTGAATAAAACGGGCGAATGCTGCCAGACTTGCTTACGTATGGGTTATTTCAACGCATTGACCTCTTCAGGATTGACCTAAATGCGGTTTTCTTTACAGAGCACTGTTACTTTGGCGGCATCTTCTACGATCACGGCGATCAGGTGGTGGTGAAACAGTGCACGCAGTGCACGTGCATGGACGGCAATATGAAGTGCATCAAAATGAATCCGTTGGTCGATTGTCCCAAGCTGACGTGTCCGCCCGACCAGCAGCTCTCCATGCCGGGCGAATGCTGCAAATTCTGCCCCGGTACGTGCGCAAAACCTAATGCATTAACCACACATCGCATTCATACTAACTTTACTTCGGGGATTGCATCCGCTATCTATTTACTAACACGTGCAAACTAACCCGTGTCGGGGGTGCTATTGTGGCACCCGCTTTTCTTCATTTATTTACCAACAGGGGCAGATTACTGCGCCATGGGGCACACTTGTCATGCTAATGCCTCCTGCCTGAATCTGCAAACAACTTACGCTTGTCATTGCGATCAAGGCTTCCAGGGCGACGGCCACACTTGCAGCGGTAATTAATTTACATACCATTTACATACTGATTATCGGGCATGGGCGGCGTCACGGAGCGCATGCATTAAATAGTTAATTATGAAAGTGCATTCGTAACCCAACAATAACCTTTCGCGCCTCGTGCGTTGCATTTCGAAAGCGGCCATTTTGACGCGCGTGCATTTCCGCTGTTTAGATGTCGACGAGTGCCAGCAGGAGGGCGGCCTCGAGGGCCACCACTGTCACTTGAATACGAAGTGTGTAAATACGAAAGGTTCCTATATATGTGAGTGTCTGCCCGGCTATCGGCGGGTGGACAAGTTCAACTGCGCCGAACTGGACGAGTGCAGCACGGGCGAGCACAATTGCGACGCGAACGCCGAGTGCATCAACACGCTCGGCAGCTATCACTGCGTCTGCCGGCCTGGTTATACAGGCGACGGTTATACGTGTCGACGTAAGTACTTTTTCGGCGTAAAACGAAAGCCACGACGGTAACCGGTGGTGTTTGCAACCGTAGCCGTATGCACGCAACGCTGTCTCAATGGCGGCGTGTGCATCAAACCGAACGTGTGTTCCTGCCCGCACGGCTACATGGGCGCCAGCTGCGAGCGCGACGTGGACGAGTGCGCCGCCAATCTGCATCGCTGCACCAACTCCTCGGTGTGCGTCAACATGATCGGCTGGTACTATTGCGCGTGTAAGAAGGGCTACAAGAGTACGTTTATAGACAATATCCTCGGCACACTGTGTGAAGGTATGCGAAATACGCGCTATCTTATCAATTCCCTGAACTCGTATACTTGTATTTGTTAGACGTTAACGAATGCGCCGAAAATCTACACACATGCCACCGCACCGCAACGTGCCGCAACGAAAAGGGCGGCTACAGTTGCGAGTGCGGCGAGGAGGGCGCGAGCTGCCGCAGCTGCATGTTCCAAGGCGCCGAGGTGGCCAACGGCACGACCCTTGCGCCCGCCGGCCGGCCGTGCGAACGCTGCACGTGCTTCAACGGCGTGATGCGCTGCGTTGAGCCGGTGTGCAACTGCTCGACGGCGGGCGCCGCGCGCGACAAGTGCTGCCCGCAGTGCAATCCGGCGCTGGCGTGCGCGCACCAGGAGTTCCCGCAGGTGGTGCTCATGCACGGCGAGAAGTGGTCGTACCAGTGTCAGACGTGCGAGTGCCTCAACGGCGAGGTCGACTGCTGGGATCTGAAGTGTCCGTTGTTGCCTTGCCAGAATCCGATTCAGGATCCGGGCGACTGCTGTCCGCGCTGCGCCAACGAGATGTGTCCGACGGGCGGCGGTGGTAATGCGACGCGCACGGGAGAGCCGTGTCTGTACAATGGCCATAAGTACGAGTCGGGCGCGCAGTTTGCGGATGTGAACGATCCATGCTCCGTGTGCAATTGTCAGGTGAGTGCGCCATGCAGCTAATAAATAAAATTCGAAGCGCGAATTTTGCGTCTAATCTCGTTCGTTTGTGAGCGTCAAAAATTCATTTGATTTCTATTGCGATATTTTGGTGCTCGGAATATGTCGATTTTGTTCGAAGCGAACAACAAATGCAGGTACTGTATGGACTCATCATATGTGAAACATTTTTGATGGCGACGTGTACACGAACCAAAACCTGCTCAAATTCATTCATCAATTAATTAATGTGTTTCTAATACTTATAATGCTTGTGCATTTCCATAGCGCTTTAGAGAGTGAGGGAATGAAAGATGGCGGCGATGAGGCTCATTTAGAGCGTTTTTTTTGTGGCGCGGTCCATTTGATATGATTTTGTATTTTATGATTATTTAGAACATCCAAGTTCTTTCTCATTGCATACTTTGCTATCTACTGACGTTGTTCAAAACTAATAAGTATATTGAATTTGAATGTTCTAAATAAGTCTAAATGCCCTCCCAATCATTCTTTATGTATTTGATTTGATTTTCGATGTGCCAATCTGTAATAATTGGAAAGAATTATAGATTTTCATTCAATAACAATAATACATGCGATTTCTAATTATTTGCAATGCGGAGCATAACAACAAAATAACCACGAATGCTTTTGTTTGAAAATCTATAATTGAACTGAAACGAATTGAAATTATTGTAAACTTCATCAGCATGGCTAGCCTTCTGGGTAGTGCTAGAGGCTGGCAGGCTACGCGCTAGGCAAATACTAACAATTAACACTGCCTTCCCTTGCAGGTGCCGTTCTGCGCCCAACTGGTGAGCAATGTCGCGTGTTGTGTGCATCGGTAAACACATCACTCTAACTACACAAAAAACCAATCTCGATGCAAAAAGAGAAAAATGCATAAATGCAATTGCAAATGAAAATTGCCCAGAAAATCATCGTGAAATCAAAAAAAAATCAAAAATGAAAAAGACCATATACACACCTCTAGTAGTGCCTGCCAGAAATTCTTACAAATAAACCTACTATTATACTGGATAGTAATTCATTCTATTTGACTGATAATTAATTGCCTGTGGACCATTTTGTTTTCCTATGATTTTCGAACAATAAATTATCGTAGTGTCAACAAGGATGAACTTTCATAACTAGCGTACCACAAACATTGCTCATACCAATAGACAAACACCAAATTTACCAAAAAAAAACAGAATTAATTCACAAATCACAAACCACACTTTACGCCACCGATCAACTCTTACTCTCGATTTTAATGATTATTACAAACACAAACAGCACTTCTATAGATGTGTATTGCCGTATATATTATATGATTTTTTTTCTTTTTGGAAAGACGATTTGCATGCTCTCAATGTGTAACAGTAATCCCCTTCTTGTCTCTTTCTTATCTCACCAGTTTCTTTCTCTTTTGTACTGTAGCTTTAGGCCGCATCCATTTTTTTGTTTTGGTTATCGATCGTATTTTTGGATTCATATTCAAAGTGATTGTGAATGATTGAATGTGGCATGTGCATAAATTTAATTCCTAACTCATCTCAAAGAATGATGTGGCGTCGGGATGGCTTGAATCGATTGTACGCTATCAATCGCTAATATAAAAAATAGAAACAACGTGTGCCATATCTCGAACATTCGTGATTTACTATGCACGAAGGGCTAATATTTCATACTTGCACGTGCGAGATGCAAAATTATAGTCATTGTTGCAAGTGTGAAATGTTGGCAAATTCGAAGAGCCAAACGAGGCAATCTGACAAATGCCATCTTAAATACGAAACGAACGATCACCGTATTGATTTAGACGTGTGTGTGTGTGTGCACCAAATATCTTCACAGTAAAGTTTTTCTCTCTATTTCCTCTTTTCGTTCGTTTATGGTGACTTTGGGTAATGTGAAAAACCGTTATCAAACGTCGCCATAATCAAAAGCACCTCTTAGCTGTTTGATAACGCAATCCAAGCAATCAAGCGCAAGATGCCCACCCTCTGAGTGAAAATAATTCGTGATTGCGAATATAGTCAAATGATAAAGAGGGCTCGCTATCTATGCGCACTTATCTTCACTTTCACCTCCTGCGTTTAGTGGCGCGCTGCGCGATGACAGACGCCCAACTCACGGCCGCCCATGCGGTGGGTGCTTTTGGCATTGTTCGCAGGACGGAGTGCTTTGCTGCAGTTATAATCTCGATTGTGATGACAATGCAACGCGTACGATTGGATACGATGGCGTGGCGGCCGGCGCACGCCCATCGGCCGGCGTGCTGGCGATCAGCCGTCGCCGGCTCGCCGACGACGATGACGACGACGACGACGACAATAATCAAAAACAATCACCTAGTGCAGACGCTCGTGTGGCTGGTGGCGACATTGCTCGCGTCGGCGACGCGCCGCTGCCGCAGCGGCAGCAGCAACAACAGCAACAGCAGCAGCAGCAGCAGCGTCACAACAAGACTGAAAACGTACGCGCCGCCGCAGCCGCCGGTTGAGGATAATACCGCTTCACATTCCTGATAATGACTCGGCCGGTGCCCCCGCTCCGATACCCCCGAAGCCGACGACACACCTAGTGCATGCATATCGTCGCCGCCTCGACGACGACGACGAGGAGGACGACGGGTCTCTCACGCAGTGCAATATCTCTCTAAAGTTTAAGCAGGTGCATACGCAGCAAAACACGCGTCAGAACGTTTACTCCGCGAGGGTGTGTTTCGCAACAGTCTTCCTAGTTTGTTAATACATAAACTACTACAACAATTAAGAGCGCGATCGCTACATTTTTCAAACGTTATTTAGATGTTTTGTGGGAGGGGTGGGAAGGAGATACAATCCGAAACTTGATTGGCAATCAAATGAAAAACCGTTTAAAATTGTATAGATACGCGATCGTAACGCAAAACAGAACGCGCGCTGTAGGACTTATTGCGTAGAACGTTGCAAGCCGTTATTAAGTACCGATATTTCAAAACTAATGAAATGCCGACGATTATTTTTGCGTTAATGAACAACAACATGTAGTATGTGCCTTCCGTACAATGCAGACGAAAAGACGATGCGCCATCATTGCGCATCGAAACATTACATTACCGTTATTTACATTGACTTTGAACAATAAACGATGGGTAACACTATTATGGGTATAACGAAGGGAAAGCAAGAAAAAGAGTCACTACGATGTGGAATACGCACATACCATTTGTTGATGGTACAACAATCGTTTATAAATATTAATAATAATGACCTATGAAGTAAGTAATTTTAAAGGAGACAGAAAAAAAAACCAACAACAAAAATTAAATATGGTGAGCTGACAAGAAAAACAACAAAAACGAAACAATGAAAACAAAAAACATCTTCTTTAGCCAGGATATGTATAAATGTAAAGGTTATACTAATTGTAATTATAACTACTAAATTCTAGTCAACGAGAAAGAAATTCTTTTTGTATTTAAATTTCAAGGTGGAACAAATTCGAAATATTACTAGTAATGTATAGGAGGGAGAGGGCAGCGTGTGAAGGTAGGTGGTATAAATTTAGCAAAAAGAAAAAACTAGGGGACGAAATCGATGCGAATCGCAACGGCTAAACATTAAACGAAAAGCATATCTAGCTATGTAATATATTAAGTTTAATCGTGGAAGTAACCAAAAATTTATAAAATATTAAATAACGATTTAGCATTGAACAGGAATTACATTTTGACGTGGAAGAGCATTTCCGAGAGGAAAAAAAACACATATTTATGAAGCAAACTAACCCAAAAGAGGCAAGAAAGCAGCAGCAAATGAAAAAGGAAGTAAAGCAACGGATTCTTAACGTATATAAAATGGAAATGGATGGTATGATCAAAATGAAAATTATTGCAATATTAAAATTGTGATATCGTTCAATGAGACTAATAATTAATTAATAACTCTTTTTCCAATTTATTAAAATGAAAAAAAAACTATGGAGTACTAAAATTAAATTTAAGGAGATTAACAAAACTAACAAAACAAGTAAATAAAATGTTATATTAGTTCCTGCGTGTTTTACGCGAACACGCCTGTTGCAGAGAGTACAGTTTTCGACGATAACAATGAAACCAATTATTGCCACACTTGTTGAATGAAACAATATGATAACGTAAAACATTTTCGAAATTTCGAGATAAAATGAAACATAACGCGAATTTCAAATCATATTACTATTTCTTATATTAATTAAATAATGCAACAGTGAATGCAGCGAAACAAATTCAATGAACTATTAACGGTTTTATCCAAAACAGCAACACACCCTTTTGTGCAGAGATAACACCCTCACGCCAAGAAGACATACACACACCCCGACACACACGATACACACTTTTTGGAGAGTTGCAATTGAGACAAATTCTACATACAACACGACACAATCTGTGAATAGTTGACATCGACTTGGTGAAGTTATATAAAATAAGAGTATAATTGAAGATGATATGAAAACAAATAACTATGAAGAATTTTATGAAGAAATCTTACATAACAAATGAAATACAGATGAAATTAATATAGAATCTATTGAATACCTAATAACTATGAATAATGTTTATAACTTTAAAATGAAATTGAAATGAGAATAATTACTAAACGATGTACTTAGCACAAATGAATTAATGATATTAAAGAGGAATTAATATTATTAGATAGGATTAAAACAAATGGAGAAAAATTAACACTATCAAGTAATACACCCTCAGATTTGTTGTTTGCAGTTTGCTTTCAAAACTAAACTAAAAAAAAATTGAATGTTCAACTAATTTGCGACTGCTCAAAAGGTTTGGGGTTTGAGGATTACGTTCATTTTCGGGAAATCAAGCAAGCAAAAGTTACTGCCAGCCATTTTTCTAACGACATATTTTCAAGGGTGAGAAAATTAGTCATATTACAAATGTATCAATTGAAGGGAAGAAGATCGCATAAAATTCAGAATAGTGTCCTAAAGATAATCGAAATCGTTGGCTAAAACAAATCGGTTGATAAACGAAACAAGGCAGAATGTTTGAAGACAAACAATAAAAGACCGTAATACGTGTAATTAAGCATCCATTTTCGACCCACCCCAAAATTCAATGGCGTAACTATATCTCTAAGCTATTTAACGATTCGATTGCAACGAGAATCTGATTTGATGTGAAAATAGAAACAAAACAAAGAAAACCAAAAACGAAACGAACAACGAGTCGTTTTTGCATATTTCGTTTGCCGATTTCTTTGCAAATCTCATTAGATGTCTAGTACGCGTTGTAAAAACTAAGATTATCGCGATTGTTTCGAGCAACTACCCGACGGCGTTGTGTTAAATGTTGCATTCTTTGTACAAGTATGAAACTACGATGTAGAGTAATGCGCATTTGATTATTTATTGTGTACTTGCTCACTGAGCTGATGAAAGGAAAATCGTAGCGAGAAGATAACTAAACCCAGTAGGTGCACACACGTGTGTTGTAGTCATACGCAGGCTAGGAACAGACAGGATTTTCTATTTTGAAAATATTTTTTTTACAATGCTAAACGAATGTATGAGGAGAGAATTCACCATTGTATATAAGAATTATTAGTTATGTAATTATTAAAGGTATGTTTAATTGCTAGGAAACGGTCGCACCGAATGCAAACCAAATGGACTATAACGAGGAGCGGCATAAACGATTCGGAACAGTGTCAATATAATGCAAACCAGAATTATTATCAATCTTTAATATATTGACGAGAATTGCGTACACGTCAAATTCACTCTTAGAGCACATATTGATTGATTGTTTGGTCATTTGCGTAATCTCTCTCAACCCATATAAGAACTGCGGGTTTTTATTATAATCTGATTTCAAATATGCGATACAAATATCATTCTGATGGGAGATTTGCGCAAAAGCTACATTTTTGGGCATCTGAAAGCACGGGAAAATGTATTTGACACCCTTTGTTGATTTATGTTTAACCCCCAAGGATAAATGAGAAAACAATTTTGTTCTCGAATTTTCTAGATATTGCATTAGTGAGCCAAGTAAGAAAAAACTCGTGTACATTGTATTATTACTATTAGCGATGTACTATATTCAGTTTGGATTCGTTCGAATTTTAGGTGTTTGTACGATCGATGAACAGGTTTTGAATAAAATATAAAAATACTATGTACAAGAAACCAAACGCGTCGCGTATTTAGCCGAGTGTGCAATTCAAGTTTGCCTGTTTGATCATCTTTTTTTGTACAAGTTATTAACATACTGAAAGATTGTATTTATTATTGTATTATATTATATGAAAAGAAAATAAGAACGAAAATTGAAGAAGAAAAAAAGATGCGTATATGGAACACAACTGCATATACGAACACAAGATTGCCGTAATCGTTACGAATGACAAGCAACCTCTGTGTTTTTGTAAATGAGAATGTGTGCCAATCATAAAGAAAATAAAATAACTAAAAGGGCTGTTCGTTCAGCGGCTTCTCTAGACGATTACGACATATTGCTGATTATGGCGAGCTGGCAATCGTGTGCAATTGCTAGGTCAACCATCTCAATATCCTATATTACTAAATTATAATCAATAAATTGATTTTATTTGAAAAAATCTTCAACTTCGCTCAGCTCACGAGCTCGCGCTTGTTCATGCGCCCAGCGTGCTTCCGCCAATCGGTCCGTGAGCGACCATTTATGATGGTGCACAGGACTACCGCAGGACTTGCATCGCTTATTGCCGAACGGTGGAAGCTTCATAAACTCCTGGAGACAACCTAAATGAAATAGATGACCGCATAGAATTCGCTCCACATGCATCGGTGTATTATCATTCACCTCAACCAACTACAAAAATAAATATTGTTTGCGAATTAATTTAGATACTGAAATTCTTACATTGGGATCTTGTGGCAAACACTGCTTCCCACAATGCTGACATTTTTCACCAGGCATTGACTTAATGCATTTGATCAGAAACATAACAGCCACCTCCAGTGATATCCTTGGCTTGAAAGGTGGATCATTCTTCTTGGACTTTAAGGGGGGTTCCACACATTTCCTAATAATTTCTCTTGTCTGGCACAGCATGTGATGCTTAAGTGCTGGAGGAAAGTTTGAATCAACATTTTCAATCCTACAATCTCAACATTTTCAACATGACAACTTGAAGAATGTTTTCACAACTCACTGCACAGCCTGCAATGGATAATGATCTGGTATTATGAGCTTGGCGCTGTAAAAATATCTATGATTGAAAATCCTCAAAGTTATCGATGAAGATTTCTGTCTGAGTTTGAATTCATCCTTTTCATCAATCAGATGCTTCCTAATGTTACTTATTTCATCGTAGCAACAAGAGAGCGGATTCTCGTCGATAAAGCTGCGCAGGAATAATAGTATCGGTAGTATTTGCGGCTTGCCAAAGTGCTTCTTGCACTCCTGTTCGCAAATGTCGGTGAGGCGCTGCAGCAAGCTTTCGGATAGCGTTTTGCTCTTCAGCTCGACAATAAGCGCGACTTTCGGGTAGTCTTGCGGAAATTGCATGCATGCAATGAGAAACTTGGTGTCGCTGCGTTTTATTTCGACGCGCACCATTGAGCGCACGCAGGCGATGAGTTTTGAGCCATCGACGCGACGTTCGCAGAGTGTTTTGACTTCTGATAGCTCATCTTCAATCAAACCCATATGAAACTGGTGAAAGTTTTGACTCGCAGTGGGCGGATAGGAAATGCACTTTGATTTCTTTAATCCACTTCAACTCGGATTGTTTTGCTCTAACCTAAAATATACCACGGTCGAAGAAATAAGGGTTGAAAACAAGGCGGAAGGGTAGGGGAAAAGCTTGAATGCAACCCTCACAACAGAAAGCTTCATAAATAAGTCAAGTGACGCAAGTTACTTAAGTCGCATAAGTGGCTGAAGCTTTTTAATTATTGATTCCATTGTATTGTATTGTTGCGAAATGTCATTATACTGATAACTTTTGACAAGTTAATAAATTTATGTAATTCAAAATTATTTTTTACTTATTTCGATCCACCGCGCCGCAAAATTCGCAACATTTGATGCAAGTATTTTATGGGATTAACTTTGATGAGAATGGGTAGATCAGCAGGATGGACGTGGTGCTGCACCAAGCCGAAAGTTAAGGACCGTTTCGATCTGCAGCCCTTTCTCATGCGCCGCATCCCAATCTTTTGGGTGATGGGTCCAATTGGCTGTGGCAAGAGCACACTTGCGTGCATGCTCGAGAAGTCGAGCCACTATCACATGATCAAGATCACCGAGCTGATCTTTGAGGAGCTCAACAAGGGCAAGTTTCGTGCGCGCGTTATCGAGGAGTGTATCAAAAGCGGACGGCAGGTGCCCGACGAGATCATCATCACGCTGCTCAAGGAGTACATCTTTCTCAATTACGCCAACGCCAAGGGCTTCATTATATGCGGCTTTCCAATTCACCTGCGTCAGGCAAAGCTTTTCGAGTACGAAATTTGCAAAGTTAATATCATTATCTACTGCACCCTGGTGCTGGACTCGGTCCTCGGGCGGATGATCAACAAATACGGCGATATTAACACGGAGCAGGTGCGACAGAAGTACGTGTCGTCCGGCAAACAATCGCAGAAGTTGTATAACTATTACGAGGTGAAGACCATTAAGGTGATGACTAACTATCCACCCGAGGATACCGCTTCGAAATTGATCTCCGATCTGGAGGATTACTGGGGTTATAAGTTCGAACGAATTTATAACAAGTAATTTAACTCTTGAAATTTTGAAATTTTGAAATATTGAATGAATCTAATGTAGTGCAATGTGCAATGTGCAATAATGTTATTGTTAAATTTTTGTAGACATTGGATATAAATTCAAATCATTGATTTGGTTTTTTAATAGTAGTATTGAATAATTCATTGATCAAATAAAACCTGTAAAGTTTGTATTGTGGCATTGTTTTTTCGCCTATTTAGCTTATGACAAGATAACACGTGATAATCGTCCTTTGGGTCACCGCAGCAACGGTCGTTGACAACAAACACGTGTGCTTTACACTTGGTAACTGTTTTCTACGTAGTCCTCTCTTCTGTGTTATTATTCCTCTTGTTGAATCAATCTATTATTCCCTTCATAATGAGTGACTTTCGTAAAAAACTGTTAATAAATATAACATGTAAGTTTTTGGATTATTGAATATTTAAAAATGTAGCTAAATAAATTTAAATTTCAGGCTGTCATTTAGGCTTTACAATCGAAGAAGCCACCTGGGAAAAGGACGTGCTACAGATGTCCGCATTAGAGCAATTTCTTGAAAATGATAGCAAAATGTTACTCTGCGCTTGTTTGGATGTGAGCAACAACAACAAGCGCATCAAATATTACGACAACATTGTGGATACTCCACAAAACATCCGCACAGTCGTCTTTTCAAGACACCAACGATGCATTCTGCGGGATGATAATTTATTGCAATCTATCGATATTCAATCCCTACAAGGTTCTCCAACATCAGCATTGTATCACACTTTAAACAATGTTTTTAGTCCTCTTCTTAGCAAAGTACCACTCGAAATATCTAATTTTAAATGTCATATTGAGAAACAATTCATTTCAGGGTCAGAAGAATAACGCAAACATTGAAAAACACTTAACCAATCTACAAGCGGGATTACGCGCTACACTCGTCACGGAATTAGACGAAAACGACACTGACGACAAACTCGATTCGTTGGCAATGATATTATCCGTTGACCAAGAGGTCGAATACTGGCATAAAGCTACAACTATTAGAAAGAACCCGACAGATAGAACGGCAGCGGCGGCATTCCGTGACATGCTCATCCCGATCGCACGTGATATTGCCGTCTTGGACGCGTTACCTCTGTCGGACGTGGAGGACATGGAAGAGAACTGTCAAAATGTATTGGATGATCTATGGCGCCATGAACCGCCATACCCAAAAGCGCGCATGGAGCATCTCATCGAAATCATCAGCAATGATATCGTTGGCTACATTACAAGTCAATTTGGAAGGATAAATATTTGGCAGGTGGATTACAACATAGCGGTGGAGTTACTCGAGCAATGCTTGAGCATCGGTAAGCATTGGTTATCTTCATGCAGGGAATTGACCGAGATCTTTTGGCCAAACTACTCGCTGCATTTCTGGCGCGGTCCACCTTTTATACCCGAAAATCTTGCAAATCTCGTCGAAAGACTCTTGCAAATCAAGGAAATTCGCGCCACTCATCGGCAACTTACTAGATTGTTGACCAAGGAGGAACATTCCGATTTGCGTTGCGATAACATGTTTAAACCGTTTGAGAATCAGGATGTTTTGCAATGCGGTGTCTACGCGGATCAATGCTGGTCGTCGGCCAACAAGCAATTCGAATATCTTTTGAAGCCCGCTGAACAGACGGTCGCTAACAAATTAAAGCAGCAATTTTCCACGGTTAATGCAAACACTCGACAGTTATTGTACGAGTTTGGACGGTATGCTGAGTTAATATGCAGACCGGTGTTAAAAGAAACGTTGCAAACCGAACGGAAATATCTGTTATCACTTTTAAAGGATTATGTCAAAAGTTTGGGAGGTCAAATGTCGCAAACGCCGATTCTGTCGACGAAATACGAAACACCCCAGGTGGTGGCCGAAATTTTGGGTACGCGTCAGTTAGAAGCTAGAACCCTGGAAGTGTTGAACATTTCGAAAAAGATACTCAACGATTTAGATAATTATGATCACCTCGAGCACTTCACCACCGAGTTGCTACGCGAACTTAAAGAGCAGCACTCTGAATTGTACGAAGGATGGACTACTGAAATATTGGCGCAAATTAAAGCGCGCAATTTAAGTCTATGCGAAGATGATCCGGTTATACAGTTTACCACCGATAAACTAATGAAAGTCAATTATTCGCCGCGTCTGGTTACGCTGATTGCTGAAGTGCGGCAGTTGTCCACGCTCGGCTACAATATCCCCGAGCAGATCGTCACGACCAGTAATCATGCGAAACAGTTCATGAACTACGCCAAGTATTTGGAGCAAATTGCCCACTTTCATAATACGATTGGTGATGTGATGATCCAATCGCAGCGTCCAATGATGCTGCCGAGCGCTGTGGAGCTATCTAAATTTGTCCAAGAACAAGAGGTTGTTTCCTGGGGCGACATCAAATCGGTCGAGGTCTATGTCGAAAACCTCAAGAACGCGGTGGAGAAGCTATCCAAGGAGAATAGCATGTTGACTTCCTACCACCTACAAGCGGTGGAATTGATCGAAAAGTTGCGTGGCGTCGATCTCATCAAGCACCATGAAAAGTGGAAATCAACCGCGAAGGCTCTCCGGGATATCATGTATCAAGTGCATCAGAAGGGTTTTGTGCTGACTTCCATGACGCAATGGAAGACGGATGTTGACACGCGACTCGCGCTAGTGCTGGAGGAACAATACATTAAGAGTTTGGACACGGTGCATTTGTATCTGCCGGAGATCAACTGCGATCTGATATATCGCGATGGCAAACTAAAGTTTTCGCCAGAAGAGAAAGCACTGCGTGACAAATACGAGCAGCAGATGAAGGAATCGTTGGACATTCCAAGAAAGTTTCGCGGTGTTTCCGATGCCACCGCTGTGTATGCGGAAGTCATACCAAAAAGCCAAAGTCAGTTGGCGAAAGTCCATGCAAACACCGAGAAGCTATTCGAGCAGCTGCAGGGCGTGAAAAAGCATTGGCAGGCATGGCTAACACTCGACAAGCTGGACGTGAGCAAGTTGGCCACGTGGCAAGATTGGGAGTTGCATTTTCGTGCGTCGAAGACGTTTGGCCAGGAAATTGCCAAATTGCCAAGCGAGGAGGAAAAGATTGGATGTTTTAAAATTGGTTTGTCTTGGTTGCGCTCTGATTTGGAGAGCCACAACCGCAGCTATTGGGATCAATTGGTCAACACATTGAAGGATTCGATTGCGCAGGATGCGGTCAGGTTGCAGGACTATGTCGATACGTCAACGGGCACTTTAAATCGGCAGCCGTTGACGCTAGAACAGATTGGTGAAGCGGATGCAAGCCATGCTGATATTCTCAATCAGAAACCGGAGGTAATCTTTGTCGTTCACCGCAAAAAGTCAGTATACGAGTGTAATTTATGTTATAATAGATGGAGTCTTTGCATACAAATCTAATGCAAAAAGTCTACATTTTATCATCGTGGAATCGTGAGCGCATCGATGCAGTGAACCGCATGCAAGCCGGATGGGAACGCTTGCAAAATTTGATGGAGAATTATCAGCATATTATCGCCAAGCAAGTTGAAACTATTAAAACAACGCTGACGATTGAGAGCGAGAATTTGAACAATGAAATTGAACGGTTTGGCGCCAAATGGGATCAGGTAAAACCCCGGCCCAATTCCGGCCAGATCAACACTGAAAGCCTCGAGGAGTTGAACAAACATTACCAAAATATTAAAGAGAAGAAGGAGCAATGGAAAGATTTTATTGAAAGGCAACAGAAATTATTGTAAGTATTATTTAAAACTACAACGAATAACTATTCCCCAATCGACGATTTTAGAGCCGATTTTGGTAAATTTGGATTGGAAAAACCAGTATTTTATCTCAGTGAAGATATTGAAAATGATTTAAATAAAGAGGAACGAGAATGGTTGCAATTTAATGAGTTTTATCAAGGTCTGGAGGCATTATCGAATGAGGAATGGATAGTTTTTCGCAAAAAATATTACAAATTGCAAGATTTCCTCTCGGAATGGGAAACCAAGCTGCAGAAAGTTGAACATACGCCACTAATTTCACGAATTCTTCAGGAGATACAAAAATATCAAGTATGTTGTTATTATTTTACTTATTAAATCATTTTTGTCAATGATTTATGATTAGGTGGGTGCTCCAATCTTAAAGTCATTAAAAGGCGAAGACTTTACCGACAAACACTGGATGGAAGTGTACGAAATCTTAACAATGATGCCAAAAAGTTTGGATGTTCTCACGCTAAAAGATTTTCTTCGCATATCTGACCGTTTGGTCGAAAAACAGTCGCAATTGCAGGCAATTTGCAAGAAGGCAGCAAGTGAAATAATTGTCAGACAGACATTGGCTGAATTAGATCAATGGGATGTGCAGACTAAATTTCAGCTTATTACTCAACCAGATTCGAAAGAAAAACAAGTGCTTTTGATTAAAGATTTTAAAGAACATTTAAGCAAAGTAATTAAATCAGAAACAAACATTCTTAGGTAAATTCTATGTTTATATTTTTCTAGATTGGTGATCATCAAAGTTTGTTACAATCAGTAAAGAACTCCGCTGATTATGAAAGCTTTTCGGAGAGAGCTGACGTGTGGGAAGTACGACTAACTGATTTAGAGCAATATCTTACATTACTAGCTCAAATTCAACGAAAGTAAGGTTCAAACAAAGACGTAAATTGGATTCTTGTTATTTTGTGTATTCTTTAGATGGATCTATTTGGAGCCAATCTTTGGGAGTGGTACGTTGGCAAACGAAAAGGGGCGATTCGACAAACTTGATCGGGAGTTTCGCAATTTTCTGCAATTTGTCGAACGTGACTCGCGAGTGTGTGCAATCTTGCGCTATCCCAATTTGCGCAGTATCCTTGCAAATATCTCCGAGCAACTGTCCAGGTGTCAAAAAGGATTGGATGACTTTTTAAGCGTATATTATTAAAATCTTAAACAATTCATCATCTAATTTTTATTATTCCAGGAAAAACGCGAAAAATTCCCCAGATTTCTCTTTTTGGGTGATGACGACTTGCTCGAAGTAGTTGGCCAATCATCGAAAGAACAAGTGATTCAATCGCACTTAAAGAAACTATTTGCTGGAATTCATAGTACTACTCTTGATGCGACCGGTAAAAATATAACCGCCATCAAATCTTTGCAAGGAGAGGTTGTGCAATTGCAACAGCCTATCAATGTCAATCAAACTGTTGAATCTTGGCTGAATAATTTGGTTAAAGAAATGCAAAACACTCTCAAAGAGCTCCTTGTGCAATGTTTAGCCGATGGGAAAGCGCCTGATCCGTTGAAATATCCTTCGCAGATATTATGCCTTGCAGCAACCATCAATTTTACTAATAAGTGCGAGCAGGCTATAAATTCAATGACTTTGCAACAACTTTTAGCGACCTACAAAGTAAGATCTAAATACCTTATAGAATGTTTAGTAAATTTTCAAATTTTAGTCACAATTGAAGTACTATAGCAACGTCGATGTTGGCAATGATTCAGATTCCTCACTTGGATCATTCGGTAGTGATAGCGAATCGAATTTATTGGACATTAAGTTGAAGGCACTCCTTTTGGATACTATTCAATATATTGATATTATTGAGGAGTTGATTGAGAGTAACGTCACAAAGTTGTCTGACTGGCAATGGCAGAAGCAATTACGTTTCTATGCGAGCAGTTCGGGAGTGGTCAGCGTCAAGATGGTTAACGCCGAAATGGAATACTCGTACGAGTACATTGGCAATGCGCAAAAATTAGTCCGGACGCCATTAACCGAGAAATGTTTCTTAACTTTGACTCAGGTCCGTAAAATTAATATGAACTTTATAAAAACTTTATAAAACTAAGTAATTAATACTTTAGGGTTTGCATCTGGGAATGGGTGGAAACCCTTATGGTCCAGCCGGCACGGGCAAGACCGAATCGGTGAAAGCACTTGGCTGTCTCTTAGGACGTCAAGTACTGGTTTTCAACTGTGACGAAGTAAAAATTAAACTTATTGACTTTATTGAATAGAACTGAAATGTCTGCAATTTTAGGGAATTGATGCTGCTTCCATGGGCCGTATACTTTCCGGCTTAGTACGCAGTGGTGCTTGGGGTTGCTTTGACGAATTCAATCGTCTGGACGAAGCTACATTATCCGCCATTTCGATGTTTATCCAACCGATTCAAAATGTTTTACGGACACATGCTAATGTTGTTACTTTAATGGACAAAGCGGTAATTTACAACATTCCTTATTGAATGAATTTAATTTTGCTAAAACTAAAATTTTGCTAGATCCAAGTCAATAAACACTGCGGGATATTTGTAACATTAAACCCAGCCGGTGGTGGATATGGTGGACGTAATAAACTACCCGACAACCTAAAACAATTGTTCAGACCGGTGGTGATGACGCATCCGGATCACGAGCAGATTGCGCGTACTTTATTACATTGCGACGGCTATCAGCTAGCTGATGTGATTGGCCGGAAATTGGTGGAGCTCTTTTCGCTTGCCGAAAAACTGCTCACGCATCAGCAGCACTACGATTGGGGTTTGCGTGCGTTGCGCACCGTGCTCACCGGGTGCGGGCGGTCCATCAAAGAGCATCGTCGACAGAATCAAATAACTCCTGACACAGAATACGCATTGGTCATCAATGCCATCCGTTTGGATACGCTATCAAAATTAACTTACAATGATTCGAAAATATTTGAAGGACTATTGCGTGATATCTTTCCTAAGAACACAGCCGCCATTATTGAAACCGGCGATCCAAACATGCTTCAAGCATTAAACGAATCCTTCGCGGATTTGACGCTTCAAGTCAACGAAAGGCAAATCGGCAAATGCATGGAGTTGTATGAACAACTCCGGCAGCGTATGGGTATTGCCCTGGTGGGGCCTCCAAAATCGGGCAAAACCACAATTCGGAAATTATTAGTAAACGCGCTGCGTAAACAGGGGAAAACCATCAAGCAGCACGTGTTCAACCCAAAGTCAATGCCACGTGCGCAGTTGTTGGGGCAAATTGATCATGATACCAGGCAATGGTCCGACGGTGTGCTCACGCAATACAGTCTGCAGGTGATCAATGAGAGTTTGGATGTGCTATCGTTGATTGTTTGCGATGGAGATGTTGACCCCGAATGGGTAGAATCCTTGAATTCCGTAATGGACGACAACCGCTTACTTTCGTTGCCATCCGGCTGGCGTGTTCAATTCGGCCCGAATGTGAATTTCATTTTTGAAACGCATGATTTGAGCTATGCATCGCCGGCAACCATCAGCCGCATGGGAATTGTGTTTCTCAGTGAGGAGGATATCGAACTCCATGGATATGTGCAAAACTATCTGGATGCTTTGCCGGAGGATAAAAACAGTTTGATATCGAGTTATATTGAAGACTATTTCTATAAGGCACTTGATTGGGTTGTACGGCAAGGGGAATTGGTGTTGCCAACACCGCGCATTGCGCTTGCCCGCACCGCTTTGACCATGATCCAGGACGCGACCAATAAGGAGGAGTTTATAGTCGGATTGGTGAATGCATTTGGAGGACAATTAGAGTATGATTTTCGTGAGGCTTTTGCTCAACACGTAATTATCAATCCAAATTATAATTCAAAACCGTTTATTTGTTTGTATTATTGTAGATGTTTGAAAATGCTAATGTTAATATGTCTGGCAACTTAACATTGGCTAAATACGATGTTCACCGCAATATGATTGATACATATGTTGCTAATGTTGCGCCTGTCGAATTGTCCCACGACAATAACATATCTTTGATTCTCACTGCGCCCGTGCAACACACTTTGGATGTGATCACGAAATGGTTTGAGCAAAATGGAGAACATATTCTGATAGTTGGCCCGCATGGCTCCGCAAAAACGTAATTTCTTCAATCAACTTTAAACATATGCATTTTAATATTGTGCTTATTCCAGATTAATGATTGCAAACATTCATGAAACCTTTGACTTTGGCAACTTGGCAATCGTCCATTGCAGCGCGCATGTGACGCCGCAATATGTCGTCCACAAAATAATGCAGGTAAAGTTTCATTCTTTATTTGATCTCTGTTGGATATCACAGCAATTTCCAATATTGTTACATTACACGAAACACAAAACACTGATTCCATTTTGTATACTTTTGCTCTTGTTTTATTTAATATTCTACTCTCCTCGTGTGCTGTTTGTTACTAGTATTGCATGGTGGTCAACAGTAGCCGCGGCAAGATTTATCGTCCGAAACGTGGTCATCTCACAATCTACTTGAAAAATTTACACCTACTCAAAGCCGACAAATGGGGCACAAACATGCTAGCGGCGTTCTTGCAACAGGTATGTTATCCCTCTATTTACTGCATGCCAAGTCATCTTCTTCGCCCGTCGCCTCCACCTGCTTGTCATCGACAGTGCGTGTGTATCGCATGGAAGGCAACACCGTGTACGCCTTGTCTTTTACGGACGATACTTCGGCAAGTGTTTCTTTTACTTGTTCAATATCGGCCGGCTTGACCTCCTTATTGTTCTTCTGATACTGCCGGGTGCGATCAGAAATCAGCTGAAAGACCATCTCGTAGCGTCCGAGTATGGAGAGCAACTTCTTCTCGTTGCGCTCCAGGCCGCTGATCGTTTCGCGTGCCTTCTCAAAACGCGCGTTCAGGTTGTCAAACGCACGCTGCATGTTTTGCACGTGCAGCGCCAGCACATCCTTCTCGGTGCGCATTGCGCCAAAGTCGACGAAGACTTGCTGGATGAACTCCTCGTAGCGCTCGAGCGTGCGTTTGGCGGTGGATGTTGACCAGTCGCCGTGATTGGCGCGCCTGGCGCGCTCAAGAGAAGCACGTGCCACACGCAATGATTTCTCAAATATGCGACACTTCTCGCACCGTTTCTTCACCGTGGTCGCGACGCTGGCGTTTTCCTGCAGATCGCTTGCGTTGGGCGTTCGGTACGAAGAGGATACGGATGGGAGGGATTGAGAGGCGGAAACTTCTACGGTTGCGGTGGTGGGTACGGTGGTCGGCTCCATGATGGGCGACAGCTGGCGGGACAAGGGTACTTGGTAGCCGGACGGTTTGTAGGCGTGATAAAAGCGGTTTTTCTTATGTTTGACTCGCAGTAGTTCCATACTCCAAAACTTGACTACCATAAACGCGCCAAGCAGGACGATGAGAACGAGCAGCACCGGGTGAACGTGGACGGAGGAAAGAATTTGGAGAAAGGTCGTTATTGACGTGGTCGAGTCGGTGATATCCAACATAACGCGTAGAGCTGCCTCGAGTGTCGTCTGACAGCCGTCTCAATTGTCAAACAGATCACGATTGCTATGACTATATTAATGAATTGATATTTGTTTGTTTGTTTTTTGCAGTTGATTGTTTACCAGGGATTTTTCGATAGCAATCTTGAATGGGTTTACGTGGAACGCTTTACGGTTGTCGGCACGCTGGCCAATCGCAATGATTTGTCCAATCGGTTTACATCGCTGTTTAATGTTTTCAGCGTTGAGTAAGTATATTATGTTATTTGAATGATAACTTCTGTTAATTTTGAATCATAAATGATTATCTGAGGAGGTTTAAAAACGCTAATATAACAGATAGGAGTACAGGGGGGCAATTCTGTCGCTTAATAGCGACCCTCTCGATCGTTATCATAGCTGTCAACTGGCGACATTATCGCTAAAACCGTATTCTATAGGCACTACGCGACCCTCTCTATGAG
>JARJDR010016768.1:0-15604 GCA_030264135.1 Myllaena sp. GC000078 | reverse complement strand
GCGTTTTTGAGTTTCTCCCTTTTTTTTTCTTGGCTGACCCGCACCACTGTTGTGTCTCCCTATATTTTAGGGATGCTGAATGCTTTAAATTTTATAAAAATCGCTGACAATAGCCGAGGTCATGGTATGCGCACGCTTTTGAAGAAGTGAAAAAATGTGTACTGTAAGCGACCAAAAGATGCCAATAATGATAGGAGTACTGGCGGAGATTACGGTGGCTTGATAGATTCGGATCATTAGCACCACAAAACTGATACATTGTATATGAATTTGTTATTATCGAGATTACAAAGTAATAGCGATGGGCAAACCAAATAAGATTTTTATCTAAATTAAATAATACACTCGATTAAATAAATAAACGATGCGTACCGATATCAATATATGTACCTACACGAGGCAACTACCTAGGTAAGTGGTACCGGCTATTAATAAAAAATGAAATATAACACCAAATCTTCGTTTTGTAGATTTTCTTTCTATTCATAAGCCCCAAACGGAAAATGATAATATTATTATGTAAGCACCCTCAGCACGCGCATCACTGTGTGTCGGAAGGCATGTTTTTAGTGTTTTATTAGACCCTATTATGACACGCAGTAAAGTTTTTTGTGCATGCGCGCACCCGGGGGATGCAACCACGAGAAAATGCCTATAAGGTGGAACGGCGCCGTCAGCATCAAAATTTGCGCAACCATCGTAAACGCGGTGACAGTTACATTAACGGTTCACTTTTTTTAATACGTTCTGACAACCGTTAAGGGTTATTCTTCTCTATTTGTGTTTTTTACTTGAGATGCAATATGAATCACAATTACGTGCCTGTCAATATTCGTTCAATATAATCCTGTTAGCATAACGAAGGTATGTTTCTTCATGTTGATCGCACGCGACGTCTTTTTTATTGCGGCCAAAAGAAGCAGATGTAATACGTCGCAGCACTTATCACGTCACGTATATCAAAGCGTGATAAATATTAAATTAAGTCGTCGGCCGACCCTCCCTCTTGCGTCACGAAGAAAATACGGTGCCCTGTCAAAAAGGCGATCAAAACATATAGCGAGACGCTTCTAAAAAGTAGCAAAAACGCATTCACGACATTCAACGAACTCGAGCATCAGCATCGCACCCCATATCTCATTATCCCGCATTTTGTCCTTCCGTTTAGAGCGGCCGCGAGCCTACTACACGTATGGGCATTGTTGTCAGGTAGAATAGGCAGCTTTTTTAGAGATTTAAATATCTAGGTGATCCGGGTGCATACAAGTGACAACCCCTGGGCTCCTCCGATCAAAAGAAATGCGTCCGCCTTCGAATGTCATTTCCTTCATGCAGAGTACATTTTTTGAGCAAACGTATTAAATGCCGTCGTCTTTCGATGCGTACCCAAATCCCAAACCAACACCGCAGTCAGTGGTAGTGGTGGTCGACGTAGAAGTGATTTCACTCTCGAGTGATGCTTGCAAGTCGGGTGCTTTTTACACATTTTTTGAAAGTTTTCCGTGAAAAGGAAAGAGAAAACGAAAGAGAGGCATCGGCGTCAAGCATATGGTCTGCGGTGGTCGGGCGTGCACCACATGAATGGAGCAATGTGCGTATAATATGCACCACTTCCTTTTTTATGCCTATGCCAAAAACGCACACACTGTGTTGTGTGGTTGAGGCTGCCGCTTTTGGTGCTCCGGATGGAAGAAAGACGTTGCCTCTCCAAAAAATTGCTACTATGCCGGAGTATAGAGACATTTCACGCTACTTACGCTTAGAGAGGAGATTATAGATTTCGGTAGCCGCACCGGTATCGGGTCGGAGTGATTAGATGGAATTACTGGATGGCAACGACTTCATTGTTGGCCGTAGCGTTTTGTTGTCTTGCAGTAGTCATTCATGGTATCGGATAAGTACTCGTAGTCGTAGGTGCACTGCGAATCAACCGTGTAAAAATAGCTAAGATACAATGCATAATAAAGTTAGATCAATATTGTTTTTACGGATTGATGTCGGCACATACCGATTACTTTTATCTACAAATAAATATATATTTTTTAATTGTGAGTTGTTCAAATATTCCAGGAAGAGTTCTTGCACAATTTCAGTGAAAGTTTGAAAGCATTTTCTAAAAATACAACTTACTTAGTGCAATCACGCGTCTTGCTTCCATGGCGGCCGATTTGATTTATCTCTCAGACAAAACCGAAATCCGTATTTTTCCCAGCTCCCGCGCAAACCCTATCTTGCCACAATAATCGTAAAGAAGTTTGGGAGCTCACATCGTTAACCGCTCGGCGACTAATTAAAAACGTTGACTTTTCGTTCAACCGAAGCGCGTCGTTATTCTTTCCGTACTCCCTTGTTCTGCGGGATGCGCTCCCAGTTATATTCGTACATGGAGAAAACGGGATCATTATGCGTTACCGCGGCGGCGACGTTGTTGAAAATGGATGAGATACGGTTTTTGTCCCCAGCCGATTCATGTATATGTATACATGCGATGCGATCATTGACAATGTAGTAAATAAACGACGTGCGGACGGAAATAGATGAGAAATTTTTAAGATGCCAGTACAAAAGGCTAACGTTTCTTAGATGGATGAAATGTGAACGCTTGTCAAGGATTTCGTTTTATCACAAATACCAAAAAATAACGCTTCTATTTACATTGATGCACTTACACATAATTTGAACAAAATATGTACTACATATCCAGAAGTAAATCTTATTTTTTAAATAAGTAAATGATTGATTCTATTTGACGTCAACTTTGAATTTAAATTTAGTTCTAGACTCGTTGCATTAGCCAAATACACCACCAAAACCATTGAGAGTGTTACATCTGCCCGAAATGAACCTTAAACACGCAAAACCGTTAAAATCTTTTCCTTGGAGGAAACGCAAACGTCCAAAACGCAATATTGCTTCTCCGTTTCAGTCTCTCTGGCACTTCCGCGATCGGCGACGTGTAAGCGCCGATGTAGTGTGGAGCACCAACCGTTGGTTGCAATGCTGCATATTTCACCCTCGCAGCGGTTGTGTCTTGACTGCGCCATCAAATATCTCATTTTTGCGAAAAAGTTTCCAATCTCCATTGTCGCTTTTAATTGCTCTCGGAAGCTTATTATTGTCGATACTATTCCATGCTATTAATAACGATTCGCAATTGTATGAAATGCAGGACATCGTCAATTCCGAATGCAGCGGCGGTCAATGTGGGGTGACGGGTGAACCGCGGGGGTGAGTTCTTCTCACTGTGATGGCGATGGTCAGTGCGCATTGCAAAAGGGGGAAATGTTCCCAAACACTCTGCACACCCGCTCCGCGCTGCTGAATACAATAAAATACAGTAAAATTTCATTTTACGCGCGGCGCGGCATGCACGCACGCACGCACGCTGGATGACCAATGCGACAATGGGGTCGAGGGTGGACATCTAGTCCACCCATTCCGATCAAACATTTCCGTTCTTTAAAAAGAAAACGTGCGTAAGCCGAGGATTATCGTCGCATTACGAATTCGTCGTAATTATCTTGCGCTCCAGGGTGCAATTTCAAATACCGGATGCTTTGTGCGAACCGTCGAACATTTGTTGCTAGAAATAGAAATGCATTTATATTGTTCAATCCAACATTCTATTAATTTATTGAAACTCTTTCTTTTCGGAATGAAGGCACCGCCATTTTACAAATGGTTTTGAATTCCCCTTCGTACGCATCGCGACCCAACGTAAAACACGATTGGGTAGGAAAGGCAACGTGAAAAAAAGTGTGCGTAACATGATTAGCGCATAAAAAGCGGCGCGTGCGCCCAATCCATACACGCGCCGCGCACACGCCTCACGGCGTCTATTAATAAAAGGCCCCCTCGGCGGGATATTTTTTACTTTATATACAAACAACTCAAGAGTTTCCCCTTAACCCATTCGCGTTTTTTTTTATTATTCTTAGGAGGGGAGCCCATCGACGGGGCTTGGTTCAGGATATACAAAGTGAAGTGCTCCATTCTTATGCAGCACTAATTCGTCATGCTATTTTTATCCGCGGTGGGAAACCCTCGTGAAATGTAGTTGGCTCCTGTCGCGCGCGCAGTTTTTTACTTTTTTACGGCCACGCCCTTCTTGCCTCGACGCTTGCTACGTATTCGTTAAAAAATACCATTAGCGATGGAGGCGCCGGTCCCCTATCAGCAACTGCAATGGCGGATCCGATATCAAGGGGAGCGCCGAACGCGAAAACGGCATTAAAACACACAACCTATTTATAGATAGCTACGAAGGTGGCTGCAATGTGCACCGTCGGAGAGACTGGCAAAATTGGGGAGAACGCGCGAGGGCGGACGCGTCTAGCCAGCCGTCCGCCGATGCAATTTATCAAAGTATTGATTTTGTTTTTCGTGGTGCTCTTTTTGCCGAAGCGAAATGCATCGAAGAAAGATGATGTTCCAACGAAGGGGAGGGGGGGCTCCAACTTCACTCATCGACTACGAATCTATCTAAGATGCTTTCGGAAACTTTTTTCTAGTTTTGTTCAGACTTGAACAACCTGCATCAATCGCAATGAGTTTATACAAATTATATTTTTATAGTTAAAAGCAATCAAGTCCAATGAAACTGGAAACGAATCCATGCATCGGGAACGAATGCATTTACACCCTCCGTTTAAAACCATTAAATTCATCACGTTTGCTCCCATTCGAACTAACAAAGCATCCACCCCCAAACGCGATGGAAAAACGACGCCGCACGAAAACAATGCGTTTGAGCTGGCCATCGTTGGCCACACATGCACGTATAATGTCCGTAAAATAAGAGTGGAATTGTTGATTTGTCCGAATGTGTCCAGCCACCCCTACCTACTCCACTTCACACCCTCCTACGCATACGCTCACAGCCGCGCACTCGCGCGCTCGCACAAACATCATTTGCAACAAAATCGACGATATTTCAGAAAACGTGCCTCGATTCATCAAACACTGACCACCGCCATTGCAGCGCAACGTGCGCCCAGCACTAACCCTTGATGATAATTTTCTGGAGCACAACGTATTGTCGGCGAGGGCGGCCCACCGGTGACTCACGCGATGACCAATGGTCAATGCGCGCACCCCCCGAACAATCGCAATTGCAATTATCGATACAAACATACTGGACGTACTGCAATCATGGTTGGGTGTGCTGCCACATACAATGATGTGATCAATGCGGATTCATTTATTATTTGAAAAATTTCATAAATCATTTTCGCTGCGTTTGGGGCAATTGCCTTTTCGAACAATGTACAGTTTCAATTATCTTGATGGTCAGCGACGAATGCGCTCTGTTCGTTGTGTTTAATTAAATTTTTGCGCCAGAAATAAAGAAAATCATTGGTGTTGCGTTGTCCGTCGAACATATGATGGTATGTTGGAATATATAACTCTATCTAAGACCCGTAAGAATGTTAAATTATAGGAATATAACAGATGCGAAATGGATGATTATGGGTTTCGATGTTATTAACGCGTGCCGGTCATCGATCAACACGGTCGCCGCCGTGTTGCAGTGGGTGGACATTTGAATTTTTCAATTTTTTTGGTATCTAATGATGCCGCCCAGCCACACTTTTGGGATGGCTCGACAAATTTTCCTACCTATAATGCGTTCTTACCTGGAACTGAAATTGGCCAGTTGCTACCAACTGACCACCGCAATGGTTTACGAAATGTATGTTTTCGTAACGTTGAAATGAATAAAATAAAATTTTCACTTCGTAATTTTACAGCTGAAATTTAAAACAACAAGTAAGGAAATATAATCAGTAAGCAATCAATTCAGGGTTGCCATCGTTTTATTATATCCTTCTATTTTAAATAATAATTTTATAGTAGTAGGACTTTGACTCGAATAACGAGCATTATACTTGTTTTCAACACGGTATAGTTCTAGTGTAGGTACCAACAAATGCAATACGACAAACACAAATCATATGTTAGGTGGCACAAACGGTTATATACAAGTTTTGGTAAGAGGTGCATTTTACATATTTTTGATCATGAGCTCAGATTCGCATAAGTAAAAACAAATGTAAACGTACATTTCCACTCATATTAAAAGAAACGAATGAACGAATAACGACGACGACGACAAACACGTAAACGATTATCAAATCACATACATAATTATCAGTTATACGTACTTATTTATCAGTCTTCTTGGAATTGGTGATTTCTTAATATCTGGCCCCAAAATCGCACAATTTCGAAAATACATAGGTATTTATTTATTATCTTTACTTATTGTTCCGAATGGCTTGATGCAATGAATCGACTCAAACACACAAAGTTAAATATAAAATTAATTTTATGCATGTCGCGTAATACATCGCGAATAGTCAAGTTTTTCATTTCCTATCTCTCGCTCCCATCAAAGGCAATATTTGGATACTAGCATTTATGAACATTTATATTAATATTCTAATATTTTTCTTTTTAACTACATGCATAAAATGACTGTTTGCAGTTTTCTCCACTATGTACACGCGTTAAATTCCATCTTTACGTTTATATTCAAGACTATATAAGTTATCAAAAACTAAGAAAACTAAAAGAGCAGTAGATATAAACTACTAGATGACTTCTAAATCAACTTTAAATCAATTGCACTCTTCTATCTCCGAAAAACAAAGATGCACGACTATTTCAACCAGAAAAATGCATCCCTATCGCTTTCATTTAGTCATTGACTAGAATCGCATGAAAATTAATATAGCAATCCGTAACCTTTTAAAAATTAATGTGTATATAGAGACCTGTAGGTATATTTTTGAGCTTATTGTTAGATTTATGCAATACTTATGTGTGTGGATTGCGTGCGATGTGCAGGAAGAAGGCCACCTTATCGTTGCAGCCTTCGCCACACATGTTACAGGTGAACGGATCCTTGTAGCCGTGGTAACCCATATGCATGGTGTACAAAATCACATCACCGAAGGCAATGCCGCAAAACTTACACGTACAATCGGCGCTGGTTGCGATGCTCGATGGCTTAACATCCACAATCGCCTCCTGATGTTGCTCCTCGGGTTCCTTCTCAGCAGCCTTCTTATCGAACTCATCCAAGAGCGTAGGACGCTCCAGTTTGAACGCCTTGCCTTTGCGACGGCTTTTAGGCGCTTCCGGCTTGGAGAGATCCAAAGCGCCAGAGTTCTCCACATCCATATTCAGCGATTCATCATCGCTCTGTATATACGGCGCCGGCGAATGCAACATAGACTTCTCTGATGCGCCATCATCCGCGCAGTTTGCTGCGGCCGCCGCATTCTGCGCAACCAACTGCTGGGCAAGTAGCAACGGATTGCCAAGAGCACCCGGAAAGAAGGTGTACGGGAAGGGTAGTTGGCCACCTTGCGACGCAAAGTTCATGAATTGCGCAAAGGGATGCTCCATGGCGGGCGGTGACTTTGATGCCGGCGGTGGCGGGACCATGGACACCTTTTTGTTATTATTATTGTTGTTATTCGTCGGCAGGGATGGGCTGTGCTGCTGTCGATGATGTTGTTGCTGCTGCTGCGGCGACGGTTGTTGCCCGGCGCCTTCATGCTTGACGTGGACGCGTTGCTTGGGACCGCGCCGTGTGCCGTACACGTCGATGATCGGCAGCGGATTCGGCGTGCCGTCCGGATTCAACACCATCGCCGGCTGATGGCGATACTTGCGCAAGTGCAACTTCAGCGAGTGGCAGTACTTGGTGGCGTAGCTGCAATTCTGGCAGCGATACTGATAGACGTTCGAATGCGACTTCATGTGCGAGTTGAGCATCGATTTGTTGACGCACGAATAGCTGCACTTGTCGCACTTGAACGGCTTGGAGCCGAAGTGATTGCGCAGATGGTATTCGAGATGGTGCTTGTACTCGGTGACAAACGGACACTTGGGGCAGGTGAGTATCTTGTCCGATTTGATGTGCTCCTTGCTGTGCGCCCAAAAGTCCATCTTTGTGATGGCGACGAAATCACACTGTTTGCATTTGAACGTCTTGACCTTCCCGTGTGAATTGACGGCTGGTTGGCGGACGCCCTCCTCGCCGATCAGCTCGTCGTCGTCGCCGCCCGAGTGCTCGCTAGCGGTCTTCGGCGAAAGAGCTGAAGCTGTGGTGGGCAGGAAAGCGTTCTTCTCAAAAGTCATCTGCAGACGACGTAATGGATCGTCGTGGCACTTCTCGCCCTCATCGATAGTGCTGGTGCTGGGTGTGGAGGAGGTTGTGCACTGCGGATCTTTGGGAATGGGTGATGTGTGCGGTGTCAGAGTGGTATCTTCTGGTTTCATAGTGTTCTTCGGTGACATCATTGGCTCCGAGCTGGGCGGTGTGAGCGGATTGAAGCCAAGATGCAGTGAAGGGAAATTGTTATTATTGTTGTTGCGTGAGGGTTGACTAGTCACGGGCGAGGAGTAATAGGCCGGAAGCGGAGCAATCACATTCGGACTGCAGGCGTAGGCGGGTTGGTTGTAGTCATGGCTGTTGTCGCTGCCCGGTGAAGAGGAGTGGAAGTCGCTGCCGGAAGTGATGCCCGAATCGTTGGGAACATCTTCATGAATGGGTTCTTGTTTCTGCAATAATAAAATTATTGGAAAAATTATTAATTATGCGCTTCTGCTCCTTTATTCATTGACTGTATCAAGTGGGAAACTTCGAGAAATCAAAACAATTACAAAATACTTACGGGTACCACGGATTGGTGCATGTTCCATGCGGGCGCCGGCGAGTGCGGCTCCATGATAACGTTCGCCTGATAGGCGCCGAGCGGTCGCACGAGTCCACCCTGAACGCAAGTCGAAGTCATGTCCCAGCAAACTCCGCCTCCTCTCATTTCATGGAAGATTGGCAGTGCGTGCGTTGAAACGGCTTCTGAATAACAAAATTCAGCGGTTAAATGTTGTGGAAATTTAAGCGTAAGAGCATGTGTATAGACGGCGGTTGAGAGAATTCAAAAAAAAGGTGTTTTCTATGAAACCTTCCCCGGTGACGCGCATAACATTTGTTGAATCCTTCTTCGAAATCTAACGGTCGCAACGCACGAGTTACATAGAAAATAATTGTTAACTCTAACGTGTATCATAACAAATACGCTAATTTTTTTAATGAAAATATTGTCGATAGTTTATCAATACAATAACAAACACAATTCTAACAACAAAAATCAACATAATAATAAACATTGCCATATTAATAATATAACTTACCGTTTTGTATCCGTAATTATCGTAATCACCAAAAAACTCCGCACAAACAAGAAGGCACAAAAACACACAAAAATATTGATAATCCCACACACAACACACGCTGTCCGAATATTGAAAGCAAAAGAATATCGCACACGAGCCGACTGATTGCGTCTAGTCAGCACTACGATGTGCACGCTGCAGAACCGCAATCCGTTTTGACTGCTTTGCGAGCGCAGCGCATGCTTTTTGAAAACGAAGCGCATATCCCGACGCCGGCCATCCCCTCTACACACCACCGGCAGGACGGGGTGCATGATGCCGCGCGCGTTCGTCGCCGCAATCGAAACCCCACCAATGAGTTATTTTTTGTTTCGCAGAATTTTTCGCTTCCCTCGGCTATTGCTGCCGGCCGGCGAGCAACTTTTTGCAACTAGCCCTATGACAACCCTTCGAGCTGGCAAAAATAGGATTGTAAAATTTGCTGCGCGCTGTTTACGGTCAGACGATATTTGTGTTATAAGAGGATTAACACAAGGGCAACATGCAAATGATCGTCGTTGCCTCAAAAGTTAACTTTTTCAGAAGAGCCCCCATTAATTTATTGCGCCCCTTCTGCAATAAATATCCAGATTCTAGCATATACCCCATGGTATGGCTACCTGACTAACTGACGTCGTGTGACGCCAACGCTGCGTGTTTTTATTAGCGCTATTTGTTATTATGATTGCGAGTTTAAACATGATGCCAGATTAGCGCAGTTGAGGTCGAACGCTTGTCGTCTGAAAGGTAAATCCCAGAAAATAATCCTTTTTCTAGGTTCGCTGAAATTTGAAAAAAAGTTGCTATACATCTTTATAGTAATCTATAAATCAGAAGTTATTATTTGCCAAAGTAGTCGCAATTGAAGGGTTGCAAATTTATGCTGATGATTTCTTAAAACTCCGGCATGTTCGTGGAAACTTTAAGCATTATCATTAAAAGCATTACTTACACGAAAGCGTTAAATTATTTGAAAATGATAACAATTATAAAAATTATAGCAAGAATCATGTAGTGTTGTTACGGTATTAATTAATTTTCCTTGGAAACAAGTCTGTCAACAATAAATTCACAAAATATTCCATATACTTATGTACTTTACTATTAAAAAATAATTAGGCATGCTTTTTCGAGTAAGTACATAGTAGTTTTTTCGAATTTTTATTGTATGACTAAAAGTTAATTATTTTTACCGAATTAATACGCTTATATGCAATCATACTGTCCGATACATTTGCACATTTAATTAAAACACGACTCTCGTTTAAACAATTCCATGAAATTTCTAGGAAAAGCAAAACAACTCAATTGAAAACATGTGTATTAATACTAGTCAATAGACGGTATAGTAACAGTGACAGATGTGTATCCCGTATAGGTTTCAAAGAATAGAAATATCTAATTATTGATTGACGTTCTCGTTTCTCCTATCTACCATTAACGTCTATCCACGCACACAGCATCGAATGTTGTTTTTGTAGTTTTTGTGTGAAAATTTTTATATATTCAACCCTGGTATGAAAGTCGAGATGAGATGAGTGCTGCTGCTGCTGCACTGAGTATTATATCGAGGGGGAGATGCGAAAAGTCGACGCGCCATTGGTCGGCGGCGCACGCACGTCCCCATCGCGAATGTGCCACCCTCGCACGCTCGCACTTTCGGCACGAGCTGCGGCTGTTGAGCCGGCTTTGGAGCTGCATCGGGCGCAGGCATGCACCCTTTATATTTTTGTTTTGCTAAAAGCGGCAACGGAGAAAAAATAGTGCCGGCGCGCCGGCGAGGGGGTGACGCCGAATGGAAGAAATGTGCTCTGCCAGCGGTGGTTCCAAGAGTATTGCGTTTGTTGCCATATTGCCATTTTTCGTATGCGTTTTGGATTTGGTCTTCAATCAATGCATGAATATCTATTCAAGTAGATGTTTTGCAGTAGGTAAATATGTTTTGAATCATCAAAAGCTAGAATTATAGACAGATTTTTGAGTAATTTTCCAGTGAAGTCATTAAATGGACTAGCATAACAAGTATAAGCAAAATAAATACTGCAGCAAACAACAATACGCATTAGTTAGTTAAACAGTTGAAAAGATCATTGTAATTAGATTACATACAAATGAAATTGACAAAATAAACTAATACGCTTTAAGGCCAATAGAATAGGCGTTTAAGATATGCAAATGCAAACACACTGATGCGGCGTAGTTTATCTACGAAACAAAACATTTTTGGGGAAAAGAACCGAAACTCGCATATGCGGATGCCCTTTGGTTCCTTTAAATAAATATATGCAGGCAAAGATAAAGCTCGATGTGGATGCGGAAGATCCGGTCAATGTCAATATGTCTGCCAAAAAATATTATTTCTTTATTATGTGCGTATATCAAAAACAATATATGTTCTCGATAAAAGCTATAAAAACATGTTCAAAGATCGTAAAACTTTCGGCTGACGTATGTACCCAATACGAAAAATAGCAAAAAAATATGTTTTTGTGGCGATCGTCGCCGAGATAGCGACAAGATAACGGGCTCCGAAAAAAATTAAAATATCAAATGTGCCGACAAAGCAAAGAGGGCTGAACCGCAAAAAACAACCACAAAAAATTCAAAATTTTGCTTCGAATAAACAAAACAAGTGTAAGCTACATGTTATAAAATTGAGTCTTGTAGCTCCATACAAAAAATATTTGTCGTGGTAGTTTTTTCTCAACTAGCTGCATTACCTGAAACAAAATAAACTTCTACAATAAATACAAAATTTTCTCGGGGGAAAAATGTGCAACGGCAAACCAAATAAATAAATGCTTTTACAATCGTTGATGAAAAAAAAAAATGACAAGGGAAAAGGGTTAAACTTGATATGCGCAAACGGAAAGGTTGTTGCCTCACGAAAAAGGCCTGTGAATATTTGAAGAACAAGAAGACACCTGTGTAAAAAGTATATGAGACATAATAACAAAATCACTGTGAAAGGTAACTTGCAAAAATCTGGTGCAGATGCAGAAAAAAACCCTTCGCATTTGTCATTTCTATTTGTTCGGTGAAGATTCTTATGCAGGCGAACAAAGCTCGAAACGAAAGAGATTGAGAGGAGAATTTACCTGCAAAAAATATTTCTGAATAAAAATGCGGCAAATGCGGAAAAAATGTGGAAACCACCCACCCGATGACCCTTTTCGTGATTTGCCGACTGGCGGATGTATGTAGCAAATGCAAGATGCATCATCATATGCGAGTGCACATAATAAGTATGCGTCAGCATTTAGGAAAATGCGACGCGCGGCGTAATAATGGAAAAAGGAGCGCAGAAAGGGTCAATCGCCCTCGCGCCGGTCAGGCTTTTTCGCAACCCTACACTCTATTTGCGTGCATTCGTTTTGACGAACAGCTGCGGCTGCTGTTTCCACTGCCGACTGTCATGTGTTGCATTCTTAATAAACTGAATAAGTATCGCATGCGGTGTGCTATGCACACGATGATGCTTATTGTCGTGAATTGCATTTCATTACGGTTGCATTGGACGATTAGAATTTTCGGTTGAGTTGCAATATTAGTACGTCTGCTGAAGTAGGCTATGCGTGGGCGGGGGTAGCAACATGTTTGAAATGCATCATGTAAATAAAAAAAGCAAAACAGCAAAAATGATACTTATAAACATGCAAATCATTTTGCAACCATTACATCGACAAAATAGGTTTAAAATTTTTTGAACAAATACTCATCAATTACCACCCATCCGACATGTTCTTTTGACCCTGTTACCTACCTTCCTGTAAAAAATAGCATTCATTCGCATTGAAATTGTCGTCTCGTGATTCATCATGTTGGGATTCTTTTTTACCATATTGTTGGCGCTCTTTTTTGCACCTTATATTTGCACCCTGATGATAATATAGAGCGATCACAAGCCGACGGCAGGTTGAATAGTGCAACCATAAAAAAGCTACCACAAAATCCGATAGTCACACCTCGCTTTCAAAGAGGAGGGTGCCGAAGAAAGCAATAGTGTAAAAAATGTATTAGGGTGGCAAAGAGGCTTCGATCAATACCCTTGGGGGCTCTTTTTTAGAAGCTTTTTAAATATTTCCTATGTATACATAACTAATAAGTAGCTTACACGCTGCAAAATTGGTACTCCCCTTATTTATTATACATCCCCATATGAAACTTGTTTTTTATACGTTTGGGGCGGAGTTTACACCCTCTCCGTACATTAAAATAAATACCACGTATAAAAAATAACTCTCCAACTAAACAAGAGACAAAATGGTGACTCTAGTTCTCTGAAATTCTACGGATTTAAATAGTTGTTCACTTGGCCAGTTGAAAATAGAAGCAAAAAGAAACGAGTTTTACTTAAATCGGATTTATTGCCAATTAACGATTGGTCAATTGTTGCGTTGCATTCGGAAGGGCTAAATCAGACGTAATGGCTTTTTAATAGATCACTCAACAGAGCCCTAATGGCATCCACCATTTACAGCCGAAAGCAATGACGATGATGATGGTCGATTGTTTCTTAATATTCTAAATTTTTATTCGCCTAATGGTTCCGAGATAAAGTTTGCAGATATATCGATGGCTAATTTTTCTATTATGTTGTCGAATGTGCTAGAAAGCTATATATGACGTCAATTACGATGGTAATTAATGCATGAATGCGAATAGTTGTTGTCGAATAAATTATGCCTTTAACTTTCTCGATAATCGCTTAGCTTGAATAAAATCTGGAAATAGGCAAAGCAGTTAAAGTAACCCTTTTTTGAACTAAATCGCAGTCCACAATGACAGTGATTACTTTTCATGGTGATATATCGGCGCCATTGATGTGAACCAAGTCGGCTGATATTTTTAACACAACGCAAACGATCTTCGCTTGCATTAAAGAATTTACCACTAAAGAAATAAGCGTTAAAAATAGCTCACTAAAGTCATGGCTGAACGATAAGATAAATGTTCCTTCGAAGTAACCAAAAATGCTCTTCGCTTTCTTTGATTCCGTTTTGGAATTAACCGCAAGGCATTATTTATTTGTGAACTATTTGAAATTAATTGTCTTCCGGGTAATAAATAATCAGTGTGACAAAAAAGGTAGCCAAATGAAATGATGGATCGCCGCGCCGCGATTTTGTGTAATACAATCTTTAATTTCCGTGCACAACGATTTTTTTTGTTGCATCGTTGATTATCGTCATTTTGGTGGTGGATAATCATCCTGCTCCGAAGTGGAGGAGATCATTAAAACATTTTAGCGCATATTCCGGATTCCGATGTTGGCTGCTGGGATGATGGGCATGCGAGATTTCCGACGCCTACAAGCAGCGCTAACAAGGCCACAAGACGTTTCGTCGCATTCTGCTGCTCTCATGAGGATCGTGACTTCCTTCTGGACACCACAAGGCGTGCGGGAACTTACGACCCTCGGCAAATACAAAAACGACGACTTCCACTACCGGACATGTTGGCGAGAGAAAAAAAAATTAACGTCGTGCGGCTCGTAAACATACTTAGCGACTGAGGCCCGTGGTGAATTACATGCGACACCTTTCTCATGTGTGATGTTACGTCTAAACATTCATCAATTTTATTAAGGGGTCAACTGCGTGTTTTACTAATGAGCCTAAATGGAACCACTTCCTACTCGGCTGCATGCCGCATTTTGAAAGACCTGGCCGCCCATTTCGCACCCTCTTGAACTCCAGAAATAAACTATGCCCAAACCAATATAAATTTGTTGTTCCCAAGAAAAGACAGTTGTAGGATATCCGAAATATCAATATTATTGATGGCCAACGGCGAAGTGCTCCTTTTTAAAGTGTTTCATTGCGCCCGATGGCAATTATTATATAATTTATGGGCAAATCTCTACGGACGCTACGTGGAAATGATGTTGGCTCCGCTAATGGGAAGTGCACAGTACGACCACATAAGGGCGCGCATGATCGTAAACAGCGACAAGATGTGTTTCTTATCTAAAGTATACTATTCGGAAGAAGCCATCATTAATTTATGAATCACCCTCATACAGTACAATTGTTTTATAAAACAACGGTGATTGATTGTTATTCAATTATTTTCTCAGAGATGTTCATCGAATGGAATCGTTTGCGAAGCACACCGGTTTATAATTTATGACGCTGTCGATAAAGTTGAAAAGTTCGTTACACATTTTACACTTCCGTGTGCGTGGCATTCTTTTCCGAGTTGTGTTCACATACGAGTAGCTATCCTTTCATCAAGCGTCAGGCGTGGCATTCAATGACCACCGCCTTGGATTTTAGCTGTTTGCACTTTAACGCTCCGCATTTTGTCATTATTACTCTTCACACCCCATTGTATGCGCGCTCGCGGCGATACGCTATTATTCGTCACGTCGACT
>JARJDR010016764.1:0-16444 GCA_030264135.1 Myllaena sp. GC000078 | reverse complement strand
TTAATTTCGTTTCTTAGATGAGGTTTTATCTAATTCAAGGGTTTTTTAGAAATGTTGCAAGACCTACAAAAGGTCCCACAGCATCAATTGCCGTTTCTGCAAGACTTTGGAAGGGTAATTCAACATTTACATCCATCGCACATCTTTGATTGTCGGATTGTTGGCATGCCGAAATGGTCCGCGTTGTTGAAGCAATGCTGTCGACTGCTAACATCCAAAATCCACGTGGTGCAGCTTTGGGCTTATCACATGCTGAAGGTGCTTGCCATTGGCCTGATGCAGGTGGATTCGATGGCAGTGGCAAGCAACACCCCGCACGAAAAGGGGTTGATTTTCGAGCAGTTCAAGGAGATTCTTGTCGATACGCACATGATTGTTTCCACCATGCTGCTGGATTTCAAGTCGGTTACAAACTAAATTGTAATTAGGGATTATTGTAATTCATTGTAATCATTTAGATTGGGAGAGGATAGTTGCGTGGTGAAACCGTTCACCGACTCCTACACGTTCACCTTCGCCTATTTACTGCTCTGGGACTTTCTCCTGCATCTCTGCGAGAAATCCTCCACCGAGTTGCGCTATCAATACTCAGACTGGCTGAAGCAAGAAGAACTGCTCAACAGTCTCCTGAGCAGCATCTTCAAACTCATGCCAGTGGAGGTCTTCCACTCCGAATCGCGCTCGCATTGCAATAACTTCACCAACAAGTCGCAATTGCCCATGGATGAACCGATCACCAGTGGGAAAATCGAGCGGTTGAATTGCGCCGTTTACGCGGCGACTGTAGCGCAACTGCCCGCAGCGGTGCGGCAGTGGTGGTCGAACGCCGAAACGCGCACTTCGCAACTCGTCGAACGCGTTACAGCCAGCTACGTTTCCCCGTTTCTATGCGCTCAGGAATTGGCCGATGTCCTCGAGCATGAGAACAAGTTCAAAAACTTAATCGTGAGTTTTGTTATGAATAGTCATCGCTCATTTCGTCTGATTGAATTTTGGGGGTCTTTAGATCAAAGTGCATCCTTCGGTGAAGGAAGTGGTTGCGATTTACACGGTCGATGAAGCACAAATGGAGTTGATTATTACACTCCCGGCGAATTACCCGCTTGGCGGACCTGATGTGCAGTGCAATCGCCAGATTGGGGGCTTGCCGCATAAACAATGGTTGATGCAACTTCGCATGTGTGTTTTGCATCAGGTAATTGAAATGTTGAGATAGATTCGCAGTTCTTTACAAAAGGTTTGCTTTAGAATGGAAGAATTTGGGATGCTCTCTCCTTGTGGAACAATAACTTGGATAAGAAATTCGATGGAGTGGAAGAGTGTTATATTTGCTTTGCGGTTTTACACCCAGGAACTTATCAGCTACCAAAATTGTCTTGCAAGACTTGTCGTAAGAAATTCCATGCTGCTTGTTTGGTAGGTCTATGTCGATTCCTCTTGGGTTCTACTAATTCTGTTATTTTAGTACAAATGGTTCAGCACAAGCAACAGGAGTACTTGTCCAATTTGCAGGAATTTGTTTTAGGAAGCAAAAGGTGATAATCTAATAAATCCAATTAGTTAACTATGCAAACCTAGCAAAATGGATTGCATACGAAATACATGTTGATTTCAGGGTGCAAACTGTACAAACTTATATTTTATATAAGAAAAAAGAATCAATAGTTTGATAGATAAATTCGGCATATTATTATCCGCATAATATGATTACATACTTTCAATTACAAATCTCATACAGCGCATTTCACAAGAAGAAATAAATACAACAATGACACAATCTAAAAATTATTGTGAACCAGTGGACAAAAGTGCAAGCAAACCGGCGGTGGTACCAACAGATAGCACATAATTCACCGTCGGCGTGAAGCTCCTCAGCAGATAGAAACTGGCGAAGATGATAATTGCCACAAACAGGGCATTATTGTAGAAGATTGAAAAGGTGGTGGCTTCGAAGTCGGCCACTTCATTTTTCTGCCAGAGAATGCGCTCGTCCTTCTCCTTGCGGCTCATCTTCTTGTCGTCGGCGAGCTTCTTGGAGAGTTCGCGTGTCACCGCCTCCTCGCGCTTCACGGCGATCTTGTGCTTCAGCAGGAACTTGGTGTTGCGGTACGCCATGGAGATGAGGTACGTGGAGAGCGCCGTCACGGCGATGAAGAGCACGAACGAGGAGTACAGGTCGATCATGTGGATGCGCCAGAAGAGCCAGATGGGCACCGCGGAGACGATCAGCGCGTTGCCGTAGAACAACGCCGACGATTTCGTGGAGACGTTGCGGCTGAAGTCCTGCAGCAGCAGCTCCTCTTCTTTCGTGAAGCCCTTGTTGGTTTGTTTCGGTGCCATCGTGGAGCTGAGCTTTTGCACTTGGACTTGGATTGAAGAACGGAATGGAATGAGCACGGTGAACCAGGCGGCGAGTTTTGAACCTTTTGCATGAGAATGAATAGGAATGTGGTGTTGGATGGGCACGTTTACAACTTACGTCAAACGCGTCACACACGCGTTTCGTTGCCAAGAAAGTGGGGGAGAAAAGCAAGCAAACTCGTTCTCTGCATGGTGGCGCCTCCTAAACTGATACATTTCTGCGATTTCTGCTTCCCATCATCTGATTCTTTATTATTAAATAAATCATCAAGATCATCATCATTAAAACACAAGCAGCGGCAAAATACAAGTGATCGAGAGCCGTGGAGATGACCGAAAAAGAAGAGGAGTTCTCCGATTTCTACACGGAGGTGAGCAACAAGCCCCAAAGTCAACAAAAACACCGCTTCGCACGCAACAGCTTCTCGTGAATAATGCACGCATTTATTTGGAAATTGAAAGGTGAAGGAAATCGAGAAGCGAGATTCGGTGCTCACGTCCAAGCAGCAGATCGACCGCCTACTGCGCCCCGGCTCCACGTACTTCAACCTCAACCCGTTCGAGGTGCTGCAGGTGGAGCCCGATGCGCCCATCGAGCACGTGAAGAAAACCTACCGCAAGTACTCGATCCTCGTGCACCCCGACAAGAACCAGGACGATGCGGAGCGCGCGCAGCAGGCGTTCGAGATCCTCAACCGCGCGTGGAAAACGCTCGAGAATGAGGAGTCGCGCCAGAAGTGCATGGAGGTGATTGAGGAGGCCAAGGGCCGCACCGACATCATGGTGGGTGTTTCTACCATTCAGCCCGTTCTCACCCGACCCCGTTCTGATCCTGTTGCACCCGCACGCAATTTGCTATGAGTGTGTCCTTTTTGAGGGCGTTAATTATCGGACTGTGATTGTAGCTTGCAGAGAAACGCAAAAAGGCCCGAAAAGAAGGCCGGGATGGCGCCGTGCCAGAAGATGATCCGGAAAAGTACAAACATGCGGTTTATGTTCTCACGATGAAACTTTTTGCAGATATGGAGAGGAAGAAGCGCGACCTAGCCGAGCGCGCGCAAGAGGAGCGCAAGCGAAAGCGCGAAACGGAGATCGAAGAGGAGGAGGCGGCGAAGGCTCAGAAAGAGTGGCAAAAGAACTTTGAGGTACCCTTTGGCTACAATTCACAAAATGCACACCTGCTAATATTCTATATTATGTTGGAGTGCATTTGGTTCGATTGCTCTTGCTTCTTATTTGCAGGAATCTCGCCAAAGTCGTGTAGACAGTTGGCAAACGTTTCAAGCAGGCGGCTCGAAAAAGAGCAAGAAGAACAAGGAGAAACCCACTCGTATCAAAACGTTTCGACCGCCGCAGAACAAACCCGAAACGCGATAAAACTCGTGAAGGTTGTTCTCGAATTCTCTTCCTGAGGAGGATGAGAAATAGAATTCTAGGATAACTTTTGATGTCTTTATCATCCGCATCATCATCACCATCATTATGATCATCAAGCAGTACGATTCTTCATTCGAGTGAGCGCGTGGACTTCCGCGTAGTATTAGGATCTTTGAAGTTATCTTTGGAAATTTTATTTAATTTTTACAAGGCGCTTGTTGGTCGGTCGGTCGGCTTTGTGTAGTTCTCCAGTGGAATGGCTCAACTGACATACATAAACCCATCGAAAGGAATATTTGATAGTCGATACCTATTTATTCTCGATTTACTCACAATCAGTCGCTTGGGAGAGAAAACGGACAATGGGATGGATACCTTACTAGGTAGTAATCGATGTGAACAAAACGAATACTTAGCAGGAATGGGTGGTGTTTAAAAATATATGTTTTTATTAACTTATGTGTCGCTTGAAATGCGCTTCATCTCATCTTTCAGCAGAGCGTAATAGGCACAACACAATCACTTTCCTTGCAAATTTCCTATCTAAATCGTATCGATTGAATCGTTTTTTATCGCGAGAAATGGGAGAGGAGAGAACATTTACAATAGTTCAATTGAATTATCATAGTGTTATCAATGTATATATAATATATATAAAAAAATAATAAAAATAAGATTCTTAAGTATATTATACAAACGACTATAAATTGTTTTATAGTTAAATATGTATAGTATGTAAATTTGTTAACGAGATGGATGGTTTTGGGGAGAAGGAAGACGCGGTCGGTTTTATTACGAGGTGCGATGCTCGAGGGTGGGTCGAAGGGAGACGCAACCTTCCACCCAGAAATTCGGACGCTCCAGCATACTCTTCCAAAGTGATAGTTCTTTGCCGCTAGCGTCCATCCAATCCACTGCTTTACCATACGTTTTACCTAAGAACAAAGTTTGTTATTATCTGAGTATTATATTTTCTTATTAATTGTACCTGTCCCAAGGGAGAAACGCACACTGCCAATGAATTCATTACTCGCCAATCGGTCATGATCCCATATCGTTAGCTCCAGGCAGCGTTCGGCAAGTTCTTGCAGCGTGACGTCTTCATAGATGAAGGTGTGATTCCACACTGGGTTCATCGTACGTCTTATTACCGATGTTTTCTGTTTGCTATGACGTCCTTTATCTGGCAGTAAATAACTGAAAAAATCCACAATAGTTTAGTAGGATTTACTTACGATTTGGGAATGGTTTTTACCTCTTGCAAAACGGATCCGAAGTACCATTGGCCTTAACGGCCGTTAACGACTTTGCCTCTTTGACTAAGACATGTAATGACCCGCGCGATCTTTTGCCCTTCTTGTGGACGGTCATGTCCGGCGGTACGAATTTCAGCCCGACTAATATGTCGCCTTTGAACGACAAATCGTCGAATGGCTCAGTCTGCAAAGACATTCTCATTAATACACAAGTACCGTGATTTGACAGTGGGGTACTTACACGCTCTTGTAAATTGTACCACTTGGGCGTGGGATCATCAAAGACTTTATTCTCTAAAGTCATCATGACCTCGCCAAGGAAATCATTCCGCCCAAACATATCCGAATGCCAAACGGTTAACCATAACGTGCGCGTTTCCAAACCGCTCAGCGACATGTGAAACTTTAAGCACTCATCGAAGATCGGATTGAGGGTGTGTTTCTTCACCTTGGTTTTACGCTTCCCACTCTTGGACTTGTCGGGTAATAAGTAGACCTTCACGTAGGGATCGCTGCGGTTGCGTTTGGCATCAACAGCAGCAAGATCACGACATTGCTTCACGTTGATCTCGAGTGCGCCCGCTTTGTAGTTGTACTGCAAGCCAAACTCCACCTGCCCCTTGACGGCGACGCTGCCGTAGCGGCCTTCACCCGCCCCCGAGTAGACACTCGCCAGGGAGTCCGAGCGCGTCTGCAATTTCAAATTCTTTAATTTAAACAATTTTGCCAAGTATTTGATGAATAGGCTGCTTACACCCAGATTCGAGAGACTATTGCGTTTGGAGTGGATGGCCACCAGGTGGTCGATATCGTCTTCGTGCGTCTGATGATGCCATTCGCCCAAGGAGCGGGTGGATTTATTGTGCGCCGCCACCGGGCTGGGCGTCGCACTCTTCGTGGCGCGCGCGGTGAGCATCGGTGAAGAGGTCGAGTGCGGATGTGTTTCGCCACTAAAGCTGACATCGTCTGCAAAGTTAAAATTTAACAATTACTTCTTCCTCCTCTTAAGAATCTTCTTCATCTTCATCTTCTTAGTCTTAGTCTATTAGTTTACTTTTGGTGATCTAGTTCCCTCGATGAGGAAAGAGGAAAGTTTCCGAAGATTGAGCGCATTGAACAATGCACAATTCTCATAATATTTATTCAATGCGGAATGAAATGAAGACCTGACCTGGTAGCTAATTAACAGTAAAAACCTTGCGTTTGCGTTATTTCCGTGCATTTGCATTTCTTATAATCAACTCACTCAATCGTGTTCAGTCCAATTGAAATCGTGAAAGTATTTTAATTCCTAGTGATTTGCATCTACTTTTTACTTATTATCAATGCATATTATTAATGATTGATAAGTTTTATAAAGAGTATTGTTGAATAGACGGCAAAAAATGGAAAGGAATCAAGAATCATGACTGTTTATGCATATTTGTGCATGATGCATATCCATTTAATAATCGGGTATTGATAGGCGCTAAGCATTTGATTAGAGAAAGTTTTTTGACTGTATAAAAGGTGAATTTCTACTATTCGAAGAATTTAATTCCTTCTAGGATTCTAGGTAATACTAATTGTTTGTGATGCGAAATTCATTTAATCTTCCATGTTTTACATGAGTACAAATTAGCGAAATTGGAATAGAATTCGTTACAATTATTTAAATACAAAGACATTTGTCTAGTCCTTGGCAGAAAAAGCAGTTTACCTTGGAACTAAACTAAAGCTAAAGAAATACCTCAGAAAGTCACGTAGAAACTATCAGATGACCACTGGATATGTACTGATACTGATATGTCATCCAAGTATCCAAATAATATCAAATGACCAACTTTTTACGATGAAGGCACGTTTCTTAGTCGACAACCAGCTGAATTTCACACGTACCACGTTTGCTACGTCGGCACTCTTGTTTTTTATTATAATTATTGCAACTATCATTCGTAATGTTGTATTTATTCTCTTTTATTGCTAAATTCATGACTATATTATGTTATTAGTATTCAGGCGCAAAGAAATTCACACGCTGTTGTTGAGTAAGTATTCTGAACAAAAAAACATTTTAATTGCATAAGTAACTAAAATTTCTTCGATAGCATTCACAAATGGCGGAGTAAGTTATTGAATACCCGGCAGGATAATGAAAGTGATTTTTTATAATTAACTGCAACGGCAAGGTAATTGCATTCAAAATTGCGCGGTGCCTGTCAGGGATAATTAAAATATTTGAAAGAAAGCGTAACCGTAAAGTGATAACAAACTGATAACGATGTTATTTATTTATTTTATCAATAGTGGGAGTTTACCAGTTGACGACGACATCGAACGTTGTACAATATGTTTATGTCTAAAAATAGACATGTAAACTATTGAAAATGATGATTTCATATTATTATTGTTTTTCGATAGCTTTAAATTTACTTTCACATTTTATATAATATTTTAATGATGCACGATTCCTTTTGCTAGCATCACAAAACACATCCTTACACACCTGTTGAACTGTTGATATTTACTTGATTTATCTTATCTTTATCAGTATGACGAAAATATCCACGGTTGCAAAAAACAGTCATCATCAAAGTTATTCTGTTTTTATATTTAAATTGAAAGTTCAACGGTAAATACCTAGAAACTATGACTGGTTTGACTGTTATTGATAATAACACTTATCGGACTTAACAAGGACAAGTTTTCATTCAATATATTCATTCACGTCCGTTGAATGGAATTAACTTGGATATAAAAATTGGCAGGAAGAGAAAAAGAGAGCGTTGTCTCGGATTTCTAATCGCGAACTAATTAGATTAACGATCTATTCACTACTAATAAATAATTAGGATATTTAGATATGTCGCATGCAATCTGGATTAAGTTGATAAATGCAGTCATATAAAAACAACAAGATCACTAATTGCTCGAACTGTAAATATGTTTTTCGCAAGGCTGTGAAGCGCTCCATTATGGATTTCGCAAATCTCCAGGAAGCAAACGTGTAGTAACCGGAAAATTACCCAGCGCCACTGATGGAATTGTAACAGTGTTGCACTCGCAACTTGTTCTTTTTCATCTAAGTAAGAAATACCTTGTTCTCCAAAAGTAATAGAGCAAAATAGAAGACGATTCATAAATAGTCAGTTAATCAGTTTCAACGAAATTGTATTAAAATAATTCCAAAATAAATTGGGCTTTTGATTAATTAACAAAAAAACTTCCAATTTACAAAACTAGTTTATGTTTATGTTTGATTTCTTTAAACTAGGCGTATTGTGTTACGCATTTGACTTTCTATGCCATGCAACTAGTAAATACAATCGCGTTCAAATTCATGGAATTAAAGTAGTTTCCGAAATAATCACAAATAAAACACTAATTATCATACGTTGACCTCTTTCAGTCAAGACACCATGCAACGTACATCTTCGTACTTTGTACTTTGCACCTCGCACTTTTGGATAGTGAGTGGTGAGGTAGTTTACGAGTATTTGCAGGAAAACAAAGGCATTCCGCGAAGGCATTCAACGAATCGCCCTCCTTTGCCGTCGTCACATTAACGGTCGAGTGCAAGTCATTGCACATTTTAATGGACACCGTGACAAGCTATTCTTGTAACCGTACGCGTATTTATTATATTCGGAAGTACGTTAAGTTATAAAGTTATAAAACGCAATCTAGAGCGCAGCGTTTAATTGCAGTTTAAAAATAGATTTATTCCTCTTGCGGGCAATTCGATTATTTCCTAGTTCATTACTAATCGATGACTGCGAATGAAAACCGCTTGTAATTTATGCCATCGTCAGCAGCATGAAACGAAGGTCAGTTTTCTACATCGTACAAAATCTTGGTTGGGTACCAAGAATTTTATCATCATCATTATCATGACACCTTTGCGAGAGCGTCGCCGTCAACGTCGCGGAGTCGCGGTTTATTACAGACTACCAACGTTTTCATTCTGTACGTCCCGTCCGTCGCCTTATGTCGTTGCTTTACGTTATTCATTCCTTGGTTGTTGGAAACCGTAAAAACGTCGTCGTCGTTGTCGGCGCGGTGAGAACAATGCAAGTGCGTTTGCCGTGTGTCGTATACTATAGTTATTATTACTTCATCGCTTTCGGCTGGGTCAACGTCACTTTTCCCTTCTCATCACTTTTGCTTCTCTTCATCCTCTTTTGGCGGTGTGAATAAATGATAGATTGAATGATTGATGATACCATCAAAACCATCTTTGTAACCAGTGTTTAATATTTAATTTTGTTATGCAATGTGACAATTTCCATCGCGGTTTATAACGAATTCATTCAGTTCATTGAATCACCGCTGCTTTTTAATTAAGTATTCATATTTATTCACTCTTGCAAATACGCAATATTTAAAATTCAAACAAAAAAAATCTGGTTAAACTGCTGGTGTCATAATCGAAATCGATAGTATATTGATGAATAAATAACTCACTATCTTGGTAGCTGTCAAGCATTCAAAAACAATAACTTATGTTATGTTATGTTCCGGATAATAGAAATATAAATATCGCAGCTGTTGCTCCGCTCCGGATCAGTTACTTTCCTTAATAACATTTAAACCAAGTGTTTAATAAACAATTTCAAGCCCCAAACAAATCAATTAATTATTGTAATGCAAAATCAAATAGAAGAATATCAGTAAAATGAAGAAACTATTAAAATAAAAGACAAACGATGAGTTTTAGGGGTGGTTTTTGAATGTTTTACAACACTCATTGTTAGTGAAGTTGGTTGGGGGTTGGGGGAATACATTAAGGCTAATACGCTTCTGGGTTTGATCGCGTTGCGTCGTCCTCAGAGCTTTTTTAATGGTTTAATGGTCGTTTGATTCCGATATATCCCTATATTTTTCTATCCCTACATATACGGATTTACATACATGAATAAATGAAGTAAAACACCGCACATGCCATTGCATCCCCTCCCGATCCTTCGTAAGGGATGCCTAAGCACGTTTTTCGATTTCAATACTCCCACGTTGAAATAGACTTCTTGTCTCTCCAAAAACGAAAAGTTCAAGCCACTAAACTTATTACACTTGGAATTTTTATGATATCATAATTTACTCGTACAGCTTGTTTTTTTATAACGATGGTTTCTCTGTTTGTATTGTATTGTTTTGTAATAATTACTAACCGGTTTTTATTTGATTCTTTTGCAGATGATGCTGCTTTTGCCAACCTGATGAATAAGCTGCTGCAAACTAGGTAAGTTAAGTTATACCTATTACACATTGCGATTTGATTTGGTATAGAACTGAATTGGTCACGTTCCGTTTTGTATGCATTAATAACACTTTATGATGATTGCGTAAATATCATCTCCATCGCATCACCATGGGCATGGATGATTAAGAATAATAAAAATATGTTTGACGTTCTTAATTATAATATCGCGATGGGCAAGAAAATATTTGCTATCGACGTCGACGTGAATTCAAATGAACCTATTTTGACAAAAACGAAGCGAATGTAAATGACGGAATGCCGGAATGCCGGAAGGGGAGTAAAATCAGCATAAAACAACCAGAACCCACCCTCTCCAATTGGACATTGTATTTACCCTGGTAGTCCATCACATATAATATAAATAAACATTGGCGGGCGGGAATTTAAATGGATGTTCTACATATGTACCAATATTTGCGTAAATATGAAAATAAAACGTTGGTAAAATTGGGTTACAAGCGTCGCGCAGTATATCGTCGGTGCCGTTCAACTCGTGCACGCGCACAATTAATAGATAAAATTTAATCCAACGATTCATTCATTCGCACTTGGGATTAATTAAGTTTACGACACTGGTACTGGTGATCCAGAGCAGAGCGCATTAATTGGATAATTGCACAATGCACACTCGTACACTATTTATTTATAACCAGTGTTTGGTTGTGAGTTATTTATTATAGCGACAACAATGATAATTAATTAAGAAAATGCAATTATTTATTATTCGTCGTCTTTGGAATTTGTTTGTTTGCGATTTCAATTCATCATAGCAAAATGGGTGATTAATTAAAATATTAGCTGCGTAATAGGTCAACAACTAGCCGCATTCATTCACTGATCACTTAGCAATATAATTAATGGCTTTGTAATGATTTTAGACTTGTGGATAGTTTGACATTATACGCATTGTGCCATGTTAGGAAGAATGAAGAGAATGAAGACTGGATAGGTCTGGTTTCGAATGGCAAAGACTTAAGGCTTAGAATACCAGCTAGAAGTGAAAGTAGAAACTCCAAACGCCATCTTGAAAACCGTTGCGAATACCGAGTGAATGAAATGAACGTTTAGCAATATTCCGCGAAATTTAGTTGAAAACCGAGAGAGAAGATATTTACGATATAATCCACCCACGAACGAATCAATTTCCTACCGGTCTGTGTGTGCGCTATAGTTTTCTCTAATGTTCAACATCCGCAATTTGCATAATTAAATCACGCATGCGATGGAGGCGGATTTTTGTGCGCCATTGTTTTGCTTCTCCCTGCCTGCCTGCGATTGCAAACTTTAATCAAATTCGTCTGTGTTGGATGCTTTTGCTGCAATTAAAACTGCTTTCAACCTTCACTACGCTCAAGCGCTACAATGTGCAACGTAATGTAAATGCATCTCATTTATGCGATGCAACATTCTATTTTTTTTATATTCTACTTTCCTAGCCTTACCGCATGAGTAAATATGGCTTTATTTACACATGCAATCTTACTTACATGCTAAATCTACTGGGTGAATCTAGAAACAAGCCGAAATGAAACTTTTCCTGGTAGTTAAAGGTATGCTTCGGTATACCATGACATGGTATCCTCATCAGATCCATGTATTATCGCATAAAATATAACGTCATAAGAATGTACATGGCCAGATTCCTTACATAACTGTAGAAAGACACCGCTATTCGACTTTGAAATTCATTCAAATTGACCGTCCACGACACAAGACATTAGTAAGCAAACCGAACTGCATAAGTCTAGTAGAAGAAATTCAGAGGTGTATGTAATATGTATAATTTCCTATCGATGCCGGATGAGAGTCGCAGATGAAAGCCTTGACCCACTTTCTACACATCTTCTTCCTCATTTCCGCGATACATAATATAATAAGATAGTAAACTCACCATTTTGCTGCACAACAGCCAGCAACTGTTGCTGTTGTTGTTGCTGTTGCGTTTGAGACGGTTGCGACCGCCGACCGCGTCGCTGGGGTGTTGGTTGCAAACCGGGCGCGGACACAGCCCTCTTCGGTACACCCCCACTGCCACTCGCGAGCAAACCGCGATTAATGAACCCAGGCGGGCGGTAACGCGCACTTTTCACCCCGTTCCCACCACCACCGCCACTTCCTACACTCGCACTGTTGTTGGTGAAGTGGTACATGCTCTGCGCCTTTTGCATGCTGCTCGCCGCAGCGTTGGTCGGCAGACGCGGCAGGGAGTTGGTGGTGGCTGCCGTGCTGGATTGCAGACTCCTCGGCAGGGTGGACCTGTTTTCCAGGTCTTCATCATCGTCTTCTTCGCCGTCTGCCGAACCACCCGAGCCGCAGGATGCGTCCGGTACACTGGAACGCCGCCGGGATGGACGACCAGCCACCCAAAGTTTGTCTTCACTGCTGGCACCACCAATTGATCCGCAACTTCGCACGCGGTCCAATTGCTCCCTGCTTAGGCTTTTATTGCTGAAGAGTAGGTCTCCAGCGGAGCGCCGTTTGGCGGCTATGGCCAGGGCGGAAGCGGAAGCTGATCCCTCCCCGCCGATCAAGGAGAGTTTATTGCGGCTGTCTGTGGCTAACAGCGCTGATTCGAAACTACCCCGCCAACTGAACCTCTCACAGTCGCTGATTTCTCGTTCTTCGGCTATATCCGAGATGGAGGATTGATGATGTGCTCGGGATTCGCTCATCAATAGATCATGCGATCTACTTCTGGGTAGTAGATTATAAGGTGTGACATCTTCCAGGGTTGAAAGTTTGTCGTTGAGATTACTATCCGATGTGCTGTCATCATCCTCAGTCGTTGTCGTGGAAGATGAGATCTTCTGGTGGATACGACGGTGGTATCTCCCTCCGGATACCTGCTTCGGGCTGTTGGAAGCATGACTTTCCCCACTGGACACTTCATGCATCAGTGCCACCAGTCTACTGCCTATATGGTGCATAACTTTTGCTATCAAAGGCGGCGAGTTGGTCTTCTCCTCGCCTTTATCTCCCGTCGCAATCTTCTCAAAAGAAGCTACTAGCTTCTGATAGACGAAAGCAGTCTCCTTGGTCAGATTGTGGGTTTCATCCAAGATGCCACCGTCCCCTTCATCACCTTCATCATCCACGCTCGCGTCGAACTTGTTGATGATCTGCTTGCAACTGTCCGAGATCTGCTGCTGTAGCACCGATTTGCTGCCGCACACCGCGTTGCCTTCGAGGTCCAGGTCACTGCTCGTGTAGTCGGACGAATCGTACGAGTCGCTCCACGTGTCCTCGCTGCTGAGATACTCGACAATCTCGCGCACTTGGTCGTCGCGTATACCCGGCACGGTTTTCATCAGTCGTGTGAGTTCGTTCTCAAAGTACACCAATTGCGGTGGTTTGCAGCGCGTCTTGTTGAGTCGCGGGCTCGGCATCGGTTTAGGGCCCATCACGGGTGTACTCGGCTTGGATGTGCTGTTATTCGCCGCCACCATCGTTTTGAAGAACTGTCGCATCTTGCACATCATGAGATTCGTCTCCTCGTCGGAGCTCCAGTTGTTAAAGCTGTCCTTCCGCGTAAGGGATGTTGCTGGCGGTGTGGAGTCGGTCAAACGTTCCTCGGAGCGTTTCTCCTCGGAAATGTTGTAGAGATTCATCCGGAGTTCATTTCTCGTGTCGGCAGAACAATGCGCAGATTGTGGTTGTTCTGTGGTGGTGTCCTTGTTCAAATCATCATTGCTACCAAGGAAACCACTATCACGACTTTGCTGCTTGTTGCGGTTGGCGAAATCCGAGGTGAACGGCGGTAACTCGGGCGGCGACGGTGTCTTTTGACCTTCTTCCTCGGATGGCAGGTCTTCGTTTACTTCCTGGGTGGTTTCCAGTTTCACTTCGTCGGATGGTGAACTGGTGCCGTTTCCATTACGTTTTTTGTTCTTCTTCCTTTTGACGGTGTCAAACTGTCCATCGTTTTTATCGAAATTTGACTCGTCATAGGTGTCACTATCCGAACTGGAAGAATCCTCCTCGAGTTGCTCGTTGGGCTCCATGGATAGATCCGGATTGGACACGATCAAATTGTCCAGCGAGGAGGAGTGCGAACGTCCTGTTCCGCGTGCGCGCACTAATCGCTTCCGGCGTTGCTCCGGGCTGGGTTTACCTTCACTGTCACTCCCCACCGAGCCGTCCGAATCGCGGCGCTCGGCCTTGAAGCTGGTGAACCCGCTGAGAAAGTACTTCTCCAGCCGGGAGGAGGCCAGATCCAAGCCCGGGTCGTTGTTGGCTGTGTCATTGCTGGTCGGTTCGGTGCCATCAGCACCTCCCACATAGGAATCCAAGCTTTCACTGCAGATGCTGCTAGTTTCCGACAGGGTATCCTCTCTTGGCAGTGACGCACTACCATCAGCCAGCCCGAAGAAGAAGTACTTCTCCAGGTCGGTGGCCGACTGCGGGCGTTGCCGTTTAATTGTGTTGGCTTCCACCTCGCTCTCTTCACAACTCTCCTCCACAATGGTGTGCAAGGTGAAGTCGATGGCGGTGCGATGGTACCCACGTAACTCATCTTCATGGTCGATGGCCGCTGTACAATGGAGCACTTCTTCGCCGGAAGACGAATCGTTGTTGGAGGAGGCATCGTCATGGCTGAGATCCTCCACCCACGAGTCATCGTCGGCGAGGCCCTCCTCCAGGCATACCACCGCCGAGAGGGTGTCACCGCCCGTTATCACTGTGACGCTCTGCGAGTCGGATGGTTCCTCTTCCTGTTGCACTGAGTCCTTATTGTCTTTGTCGCTGTCTGCATCATCATCAGCGGTGATAGTGGGGGTAGCAGAGGGGGCGGCGTCGACAGGTGGTTGGCGGTTGGTATGCCGCACCACGATATCCTCGGCGTCGGCCACGAGCGTGGTCGTGTCCGACGTGACGACACTCACGGGCGGCGGCGGCGGCGTGCGCCCGTCCTGTGTGATCATGATCAGGCTCGTGTAGCGCGCATTGTTCGCGTGACGTTGCTGCTGTGGCGCAGCAACGCTGGCGGCGGCGACATCGCTCACAACTGGCGGCAGCGCGGCGTTCACTGCGCGCTCGCTACCTGCACGTGGCCCCACCAGCGTCGCCGCCGCGTTCTCCTCCTGCGTAACGGTTGTTTCCGCGCTCGACCGCGACCGCTGCGCGACTGATGGTGGGGACGGCGGCGAGTCGTAATCATCGACAGTCTTCACGAAAGTATCACAAGCGCCTTCTTTTACTTCTTGCGTTTGAGGTATCACAGCGTCTCCCACTCCCTCTTCTGGATTATCACCCAGCGGTCGGATATTCGTCAGGATAATATACTCCCCCTCCACCGCATCCTCCACATCCGTGTTATCGTTATCACTGGAACACGATGTTGTCTCATTCACCACATACACTCGTGTCGAATGGCGTCGTTTCTTCTTGTTAATCTTCGGATCACTGGCGTCCTCTTCATCCGACGATCCGGATGAAGAAGCCGAAGCCGAAGAAGTCGATGCGGAGGAAGAAGAGGAACTCTTTTCGTTGTTCACATTGTACACACGCGAATGCACTTTTTTATGATTATGCACTACTGTATTATTGCACTCGTTGTCTTCATCGTCGTCTTCGTCCTCCTCGGAGTTGGAGCTGGAGTCAGCCATTTTCTTATCGCACTCGAGGATAGAAGGACTATCGATCAACACAGCGCGTACCGCTTTTGCCGGTGAATCACACGTTTCGATTCTCATCGTGGCGTGCGCTCCCTCGCGCGGCTGTTGCACTTCTGCGACTTCGTCAGCCGGCGTTGGTACGGTGGGTGTCACGCTTGAGTTCACCCGACGCACATCCGGCGCCGCACCGCTGCTGCCGGCTGCGGCGTTCTGCTCGCCCGAATTGATCGGTGGCCATGCGATGGCGGCCTGATTCAGATACGCGCTGAGCGCGCGCGGAAGCACGCGCAGGTGGTTCCGTAACGCTTCCAGCATCTCCGGCGTGTAGACGACCATCTGCTCCCAGTCCCAGTGCAGCGGCATTGGCATCGGAATGGGTATGGGCACCGGTACCGGAATGGGCACGTATTGCGTCACCCCAACGCCGCCGCCACCACCGCAATTCTTGCATGCGCCAGGCACCACGTGCTGTAACGTCCCTTCGTCTTCCTCCTTGGTGTCTTTTAAAGTTGTTGCTGGTGGTGGCGGATCTTCAACATCCCTCGATGAAGACGATGAAGGTGACTGGGTATCAAACCGAACTATATCATCATCGG
>JARJDR010016761.1:0-24431 GCA_030264135.1 Myllaena sp. GC000078 | reverse complement strand
TTCATTAATCCAATTCAATTCAAGGAAAAAATAACTATTTGCACCGTTTCTTGTAGATGATAAGGAGAAGCAGATTAATTCACCTCATTTTTCATACGTTATATAATATAATAATTACCTGAAGGCGAGTAGGGTGGCGGCGGCACATCAGCGAATCGCTCACGGCTACATGTTGAATGCGACGAAAAATAGAATGCAGAATGACAGCGCGATAAGACCGGGGGGCGCTTATCAAAAGCTGGGCGCAGTTTCTTGTTTATCATCAGTTTGTAGCGCCCGCGGATGAAGACACATCCTTCCCCCTTTTCTTTGCGCCTCCACGTTTTGAGCGCAAAAAGCGTATTAGCCGGGGCGTAATGCGCCCGCGCGGAAGGTTAAAGACACGACCGCGACGATATGACCATTCGTCCCTCGGCGGTAATAAAAAGCGCTCCCGCCCCGGGTTTTTCTCTCTGCGGCGCGAAAAAATCCGAATCTGATTAACACGGCGCACAAAAAAAAACGCGGTGGCTATACGATGGGGTGTTTATGCAAAAATACCAAGGAACGAAAGAACCGACGGCGACGTGAGTGCGTATTTCGCAAGTTATTAACTGTCCACCGGGAGCGCCTGGTTTAATTGCGACTTTATTTGAATGTGTTTACGACCCATTTGTGCGTCCCGGAAAATAGGTGCGTTGTTGTTCATTTTCGCAAAACTAGGCATAACATAAATTTCACGCGTTTTATTCATATCAGAATATTTTCCTGGATTTGATTAACAAATAGACCGAATAATAAAAATCGCAATAAATGAATATTGCCACCCGCATTGTCATGATTGGCATCGCCATCAGCATCATCATTGATGGATTAATAATAAATAGATTAACGGCGGGGGCATTGTTTGACGTGTGCGTCTGCGGAGCGTGCGTGCCGTTTTTCAAATAACGCTTTTAATTTGCGTCTGCGGAATGATCGGGCGTGGAACAAACAAAAGTTCTTGTGCGTTCGCAAACAATTTTGTGGAATTCCACACCATGCGCACACACACACAAACAGCCACCCTCTGTGTCGTTGTCGTTGTAAAGTGAAAATAGTCATTTCTTGCAAGCGCCCCCAGCCAGCCACGTGCTAAATGGCGCCGATATCTTTGTTTTCCCCGCGCGCGGGATTCCGACAGGATTGAATTGTGCACGCCCTTCCACCGGCAATCTATTATCGTAGCGTTCGACGTGGCATAAATAAATCGTTCGCTACGTAAAAAGCATGCTAGGACGTGAATAGACTTTGTTTACAACCGCAAAGAAGTTTTTGGCAACGACGTTTATGATACTATATTTTTGATGGGCACCTGTGATAGGGACGCAAATCGACAGCAATTAGTTGTGATTTGTCGAAATTGCGCTGGGAATTGATGAAAAATTGCGTACCTTTTAGATGATTACGCACACCGCGCAATTTGGGAGCGTTTTGGTGCATGCACGTTTCAATTACGCGCCGGCAGCAGTTGTAACTCATATCGCGCATAATTGCTTATTAGCGTGGCGCGCCGCGTAGAAGCCGCATTTGCATTTTGTCGATGGAATATAATAGATCACGTGCTCATTCATTGATTTCGCAATTTGCCGTGTAGCCTGCAGGTATGTTACGTGTCAACGCGCTGTAATGAGATTCACGCGAAAATGCAGACAACAATAACAACAAATTACCCACTTATCACACGAATGGTTTTGAGCCGTGCGCAAGAAATACAACAGAGCGGAGAAACACATGAGTGAGTGACATGATCGTAATCAACGCGCTGCTCGATTTACTTTTATTGCTGTTGTGCTCCGCTTGCAGCAAAAGTATGAGTAAAAGTGTCAACTGCTGAAATGGAATTTCATTTCCTCGGTTCGCGTCGTAGCGTTCGTTGGTTGGCGTAACTCAACTATATATTTAATTATTTTCGGTTGGAATTCCGTGGCGGTGAAGAAAGAGAAATAAAAATGCAAAGCCCTGTAGTGTCAAATTAATCTCGACGCAAGTGAATTTTTCATCTGATGAATTTGTGCAACTTGAAATATCTTTGCTTGCTGAAGATTATTTATTGTTGGATTTAACGAGCGTTCACTTAGCGGGGGCCACCGCCGACGTAAATAATCAGTTAGCGCACGCGCGCGGGTAGTAAAGTTTCATTACTTTTCATTACAAACGACCGAATAAAATCGACCGTAATTGTTCAGCGGCGTATTTTTAGCTGATGGTAAAGTTTGCGACCGACGACGACGACGACAATAACTCACTAACGATTCGCTTTTCTGCCGCCACGGGTGGAGAGCAGGAGGTAGAGGCATGCATACACATTATGCTTTCGAATGTTGATCGATTCGATGTCGAAGAGAAACCTCCGCCGCTGCCGCCAAGTCGACGTCGACGTCTTCGTTCGCGTGTAAGCGGATTACATTTCATATCGATATTTACCCTTTGCCATCCGTGCAACGAAAAGATCGCGCAACAAAATGTTGGCGACGTGCGCGCACGCGGACGATTACTCATTCTCATTCCTGGCATTGTATCAGGAAAAAAAAGGATAACTTAGAGAATAGTGATAGCGATGACACATTAGATGCGTTCGTCCTTTCAGCACTTGTTGGCGATGCGGTGTGGTGTGGGGAAAAGCGCACATTCACATCATGATTATTGTTATTTGCCGCGTTGTAAGTGCCGCTCCGCCACCGTTAACAATGCATGGGGGTTGTGCGGCGTGCCATGACAAAATGGACTTATAATTTATTAAAGATAATTATGTTCACGAATCGGATGGAAGCTCCGTCATTTTCGTTCGGTATGTTTTGCGTCGCGCAGGCAAGGAAAGGATTAAACCAATTTGATTTCGTAATTTAATGCACACGCCAGTCATCAGGAAGCAGCACACTCGTAACCGATGTGAACGAACGAAATAATGATGATATTAATGCACACGGCTGCGCACAAGGGTGCACGTGAATTAATTTCTAATTGATTGCGTTTGACGCATGCATTTCCGCAATGCTTCTACCGCAGCCAAACGCCATATGTGCATTGAAAACTTTCTAATGCATTATCAATTCGATGCCCAGCAATCAATCGCCTGATTGTATTGTTAATTTTATCGCACTGAATTTATCGTTTATATCAATTCAATCAAACATGCTCGCATTTAATTTACACCGTTAAAAATTACTTTATTTATCAGCATAAACCTTTAGGGAGTATATTTTAATCTTTATGAAAATGATTAAAACCATGAAATGAAAATGTTCATTTTTTCTCTTCGTCGGAGTCAATTTTCACACCCTCTCGATGAGAATAGAATGCATTCCGCTATAAATTGCCACCTTGCTTCGGCACTCCGGGGTGGCGTCGGCAAGAAAATGCATTTAATTTACTTCCCTCTTCCCTGAGCCTGATCCTGAGCGCCGAAATTGTTTCGCGCAACGAAAAAATGGCTGCGTAATAAAAACGCAAATGAAAAAAATGCGCGACCTGTGGCGTAACAAATAGACGTTACATATACTCGGCGTGAGCGTGGTGCGACGTTTACAAATCGATGCGATGCCAAAGTGGAGGCGCCGGGCACACACACACACCCACACCGCCCGTGTGCCGTCTTTCGTTTCGCTTCTTTTTTATGTAAATTTTTAAAACGCGGCCGGGCGCGCGCGCGCAGATATCGCCCGCGTTGTATATTGCTTTTTGCGCGAGTGATACTAATAAAACAACGCATTTTTTCTGCGCTTCTCTCTTCATTCCGCTTGCGCTTGCCGGAAATGATTACAGCACCGCCGACCGTGTAGTAGGTAGATGGGAAGAAACGACGAAGAGTGTTGTGTATCGAATGCGGATGCGAAAATGAATTGCGCTGCCCTGTTTATTGTTTGCGCACGCATCGCCGTGATGAGGAGGAAAAAAACTTGGCGACGCGCTAGTGAATTCGCGAAATTGAAAATCGATCTGGCTGCGCTCGGAAACTGGGAGGAGGTGAATATTCATGAATATTTCAAGTTATGAAGTGAAACGCCGTTCGTTCCACGGAGCCAGGATGTGGATTGGTGGAACAATACTCTATTTTTTTGCGAGACTTTTCATGTGTTTTATGACTAATTCGCGACGATTGTGTCCTGGATACATCGATACATCCCTCGCGTTTCTATTGATATCGGGCGCGCACCTGGCAAACGGTGCCATTCAAACGGGCCGCGCGTAGGAGGAAATCAAATCGAATCAGAAATTGAATTCGACGCTGTGCGGCGCGACGATTTTATTACGTGCAGACGATGCTTCCGCGCAAGGGGGGTGGTTGGTACATTTTTGCGATTTCACATGCAAAAATGTGTAATACATTCTGGCTGGAATTTTTTTCAAATGTTTAATTTCCCAAACGCACTATATTGGATTCTTTTAAATTCAATTTAACCGAAATTTGATAAGTTTAATGCTAATTTAATTTGCGACACACGTGTGTCAGAGTGTATGGTTTGCGAAACGTTTTCCAATTAAACAATTAGAAATGGACGCAGTGCTTAATTCGTGTCGTGGAAATTAAAAGTTCCACGAACCGAATGCTACCCCGAAATGCGTCGCGTCCGCACACACGTACGCTCGGCAATATATTCATGACGCAAACTAGGAGTGGAGGTAAATTGGTAAATTAAATTGCTTTCTGCATTCGTCGAGCACGCTCGTCAGCAAGGCGGGCGGTGGCATCATCATCATCATCATCATCATCCATTGGTGGTGGTGGTGGTCGTGTCCACAGTCAGCATTTGATTATCTCTCCAACAAACCGAAATGGCATGTGTGACACACGTGCGATTCATTTTAAATATATCAGTGATGACAAAAAGCGCCACAAAGAAGCAGCATTTGAAATAATGCCCAACGCGCGCAAGTTTTACGCATGTAATTTTAATTATTTGATGGCATTCAAAAGCGTTGCGGCGCGACCTGGTGTATAATTGAAATGGCGGGCGCAAAAGTTGCGCGCGCTTTTTTTTCCATCCCCTTTCCCGCCCTCAGGATAAATGCATCTGCGCATTCTGGGTTTTTGCAAAAAAGTCACACGTCGCCAGGATGCGGGGGGTGCAGGAACAGCAGCGAAAGCGGCAGACCTGCCAGTATATAATTTAATTAAAACTTATAATGGGAATGTTTAAATAATTAATCAACGTTGTACGTTCGAAAGTTGCTTTTGCGCGCGGTGGCAGCGTATGGATGATGCACGTCGGTCGGTTGGTAGCGGGGGTGGAGTTTTAACTGATGGCGGAGCGACGTTTAGTTCAAATTTACCTCTTTGCATCATACATGGTGGAGCCACGCTTTGTTATTACAGACTCATTTATTTTTGTCATAATGCAATGGCGGCGGCTAATGTAGCGAATTGTGGATTTAAGTAATTGCACGCGAAATGCATATTTTACTTGATTGATGCCATTGTCGTCTTGGAACGCAATTCGCTCCCTTTACTCATTCACCGACACACAATTGGGACAGTTAATCAGGCATTTATTGTATTAGCTACTACATAGTATATATTACGTTACTTACTAATCATGTTGAAATTTATTAGTAGTTTGAAATTGAAATATTTGTTGGCGAAACTTAATTATCCCAACTCAAACCGATGAGACTGAGATTAATTGCGATCGACAACATATTCAAATTCTCGGGGAGCGAGCTTAATGATAAATGATTGGCTCGTTTAAACTAAAACGGCGCGTGATTTATATTTTTCAATCAATTAATTCTGGCGGCGGCGGCGGCGGCTCTCTTCGACATTATCCTCACTCGCGCATACGGGTGGCGGGCGTTAATTTATTGTCATCGCTATTGAGATATCGATACACATTCGCTGCCAGCCATGGAGAGTGAGAGTCAATTAACTGCTTAAATCTCGCCCACCCTAATTCATTCAACTCGTTCGTTCGTTCGTTGGTTGTTGTTGCTGATTAAAATTGCCATAGCGCATTTTTCTTGTTTGTTTTGGGGGATTTTATTTACTTATCCTTTGGAGAGGAATAAATACAATACGTTTTCCGTGAGGATGGAACAAACAACGAAAATAGGTTGCGATTGCGGAGATGACGTGTGGTGGAAACACCCCCATGTGACTGCTTGCGATCGACGCGTCGCGAATATTAGCTCGTCGCTCTTGTGTTTTTCGTTTGCGGCTAGGAGGGTGGGCGGGGGCGTTATCTGGAAACGTCTTTCCTCGCCCTTGCCATTGTATAGCGGTTGTATTTCTTGCCGCGCGGAATGACAGGCCGTTGTTGCTTGCGATACATCCGCCTCCCATTCGGGCGCCCGTTAGATCGATAATTTTTATGTTTCTTTAGATGATTTGTACGCGCCGCGATTCATTTATCTTGATTTAGTGCCGAAAATTTATTAAATTTATCGCACAGCCAGAGTGAAGTAATAAATGTTTATGATTATATCGGTGAATCCTTTTGGAATTTGGAATTTTTGTTACAATACCTTTTTGTGAGCAGATTTGGAATGCATTGAAATATTACCTGTAACAAAATACGGTGTGAATTAGTCACAATTTTATTTCACTCTCGGCATATTCAATAATTGCATAAAGGTATCAAAATATGCGTCAAGCACTCTACTGAAATATGGAAATATATTTCGAGTATAGTTTTGCGTTTGGCAAAATTTTCCGGCAATGCATAATTTATATTCGGTGAATCCGATTTGCTCTCATTTCGAAAACGGCGCGTATCCATTTGCACGAACGCGAACGGCGGATTGCGCGTTGCATTTAATTTTAATAACGCATCGTATCCATAACACACATCAGGAATTACCCAAATATGTGCCAATTACCAATGCGCCGCCAACTTTGCTATTAGATAAATTTCCATTCAAATATTAATATAATAATGGGCATATTTTTGCCACCCAGGTAAAATTATGCATTGCAAAGCCGCAACTGATTTCTGCTATTAGCGACCGTCCTAATTATTATGGTTTTTAATAATTTTAATTAAAACTTGGCGCCGCATAAATATTTCACGCAGGTATGAATTTAAAACTATTTCAATTATTATTTTGCATGCGTCCAACACTACCTAATTCATGTCACTCATGGTTTTTTTATTTAGTTTTGCGTAACGCCCGCAATTTTTAACCGCAATAAACAATTTGCGTGAGCGAGAGTATAAAAAATAAAAAGCGTTTTTTATTCCGAACGTTGTAATTAAATTTCGTACTGGCAAACAAAACGAGTAAAATTCGAATTTCAATGCAATTGCATTAGTGGCTTGGCGTGCGCGATATTTGTAGGTATTCGCAATCGATTTGTGTCGCGAAAAAATATCATTTCGTTTACGCCATCAAAATATAATAAATATATGGGCGCCTTCCTTCCCGATTCGACCATAAATGCACAGCAACCGCGCGCACGGTAAATAGATTCAAAATGATGACTCGGTAAGAAAATCGGAAGTAATGCCAATAAAAAACATCATTGAAAATAATCGCTCTCTGGCTCAGCGGAGACTTTTAGCGGCGCGCGGCGCGGGGGTGGGATGGCGCCGTCAGCATTTAGATGTGGCGAAAAAATCGGTAGTAAATCACCGCCCCCCCACATACTGCGCCGTATACATGTGCGCGGGTGGTACGTCTGTGGGGTTGGTGGTGTGTCCCGCCGGAGGACGCCGGCGAAAGGATTTTCCTGTTGATATATAAATACGATATATAGGTGCGCGTCGTGTAAGTCTTCCGTGCGGGCGAAATTCCAAGCGATGTCGACGCCGAGGAATACCCACTATAGTTGGCAAGAGGAAACAATAACAACCGGTCGGGCAGAGAGGGGGCGTAGGGGGTTGGAAATTCCGCGAACGAACAAAATGAGACGTCGATTGGTTGCGCGTTGCGCGAAAATATGTGTGATACAAAAGCAGCGATAAAATAAATAGTTACATGCAATTTAAACTTAATCTTTGTGTGAAACTAATAACCCTTTGTTGTTTTATTTATTATCGTGCATAATGCTTGTATTCATTGGCGCGCTGTGCTCACAATCAGTGATTTAGCATGAGAACATTTATGGCGCTGATATTAATACCAATTAACTCGGGCAATGCGAATCGGTGATGCGTTAATGCACATCCCATAGATATTTGCGCTGCAATAATTAAACGCGGTGGATTTTTATGTAAATCAATACTTGAATATATGAAATCCGACACATATATGCATTAATTTAATGCATTTAATTACAATCTCGTAAATTACTACAGTGCGAGGTATTTACATATAAATTTTTAACCGATATCGAAATAAATCCAGGCAGGGGGATTTTAATTTTTTTGATTTATTTACTCGCCCTTGCGCACGTATGCGATTCGATTTAGTAGATCGATTGCGGACAATAATATTACGCGTATTTCAATTTAAATAGTGCAGTCGGGCGCGCATGCGGTTGATGGATGGGAGAGGCAATGTTGGCGTTATTATGCATTATGCATAATCGAAATATAACGCATCGCAATGCTTTCCAATCAAAGTTTTATTCAAATGCGCATTGCATTGTCATTGTTAGAGCAATAAAAAATATTCAACCATATGATGCATTCTCCTGATTGGCACTTTGAGCGCATTACAAACATAGTGAAACGCAATGTTCATAATTGATAAACGTCATTTGTCGTTGGCGCTGACACCCCAAAGGAAAGAAAGCGAACGAGTCGAATGCAAATTTTAATTTTATGGCCGTTATTACCTCGGCTGCGCAACGATTTGCTTTCCAACCCTAGCGCGGATTATCCTTGCGTTTTTCTTTTTTACACTGAACGGGTGCGGGCGCGGGTGGCGCATTAGACATTCGACGGTGTACTATGTATTACACCTCTTGGTAAATTGCCGGCCGGCATGCGAGCGCCACGCCGTGATGCGATTTGCGATAAGCATATCGGCGCTGCGTAATGATCGATTCTGCTGCATATTTGTATGGGTTGTAGCAGTTTGCATCCGCTTTGCAGTCAACAAGTTTATTTCAATAAATAATGCGCGGCGAGGCCGGCCGCTGCTGATGATCAAGAAATTATTGATTTGTGTTTGATATTTGCGAAAACATATGTTGGCATGCGCGTAATTAACGTTGCGTGCCGGCGCCACATATTAATCGAATTAAAATTTAATCATAAATTACTGGCGCTATGCATGAGCATAGAATCCATAGAATATAGAATTCAATTTCGTGGAACTTCCGAATTGCATCCGGGTGCGTTAATTAGCGACGCACCGTGAGAATATTACAGTGCGCAAATAATTAATATTTAATCGATTATGAAATGCATATGAGAAAGACCATCATTATTGGTATTTATAGTGGAATTTCAATAGCCAGTAGAGTATTAATAAGTTGTTATGGCTGCTGAATGATCATTTTGACACCATATTAATTACTATCTTAGTACTCTTTCAATTGCTGACGAGATTTTGTTATAAATTGGCCGAGAAACAAAGATGGGGTCTCTTGTTCATTATGCGAATCAGCAAACGTCGTTTGCGAGCAGGGAGCGATAAAAGTAATAAAATTTGTTTTACGTAATTCGACTCGCTTACTTGCCTGCCCTACCATGGTGCGCGTGCAGCGCTCGCCATCGAAGAAAATCAAATCCTTTGCTTTCCCTCCTATTATATGCCTTGCGGAGGCGAGCGCTCCAGGGGAAAACTAAGAAAAACCAACGCGGCTGGCGGCTGGCGGGCGTCGCCTATGCATTCTAATTGACGTCGACGTCGTTTGTCGTTCGTCTCCGTACGTGTCCCTTTTTCCGCGTTTTCCGGTAAATACACACGGCGAGTATTTAGTTGAGACACCAGCCCATTCGATTGATGGCGCGCACGCCGATGAAATATTAAACGCGGGATCTAAACGCTTTGATTTCCCTCGAGTTTTCATTTCTCTCATGCGTAATTATGCGGCGAAAAAATTCGAATAAAGTTGATTAAAAGCGGTGGGGAACAAACGAAGAAATTAACGGGCGCCGGCGATATAAACGCAAAATCTTTTGTCCACCACACCGCAATTAACACGTTTCAGCCGGGGCTCCGAAATGATGATAACCGCCCACCGAGACAGAGAGAGAGAGAGAGAGAGAGCCCTCCGAGTGTAATTTAATAAATTGGGTCACAATTCGTGAGTAATGAATCGCCCACGCACATTCCGGACGGCTTTTAGTGGCGCGCGCGCGCGAAGAGTTTTGGATACTTGGGGAGTTTTTGCCGCCTCGTTCCCTCGGCAAAGGGTGCGTAAACGAAAAGGATTAACATGTATTAATTACCACCCTCCCAAATTTTGCGTGTGCTGTGTAACTTTGTCCATTTCAACTTGTCGGAAACTTGTGTTGTTTTTTTTTTTTGTTGTTGCGGCGATTATTGACGCGGGCGCGTATAAAAGTCGTGACGGCGTGGTTTTGAAGACAAGATGACGAGTAACAAAATTACGCCACTCGCGTTTCACTTCGCCATTGTAATAACTAATAAAAGTTGCAGTTTGGACGGACTGAGGCGGCTGCATCGCGGAAACTGGTAATTGATAAACTTGGCGAGTTTTGAGTTCCGCATAACAGGAGTTTTGTTCGCGATGGGTGGCGATGGCGAATCGATTTTCGTGTATAATACTATTAGCGCCCGTTGACGTTATCGAAACGACAGGAGACACGAGAATGACATCACACACACACACCACCCACTCACTATATACAAAACCAAGCGCAAATGCAAGAGGGAGCAGGAAGGATGTGAAGGACGATTTGGCGCAATGGCAAATTATACATAGCGGATGAAGGAGAGAGTGCAAACAAAAGATGTCAATAATGCGCCGAGCGTTGCGCATGAGGTTGTTGGATGTGTGTATATATTGTATATAGTGCGCGTATTGATGAGGGTTGCATTTCGATTATTTGCTTTATACGTCGACCCCGGAGCCGGGAGCCAACCCCCCCCCCGGACTATACGACATGTCATTTATACGCCGCGGCCCGGAGAAATGCAATTTGATTCTTTTGACAAGCTTTTGTTTCTTTTCACTCGACGACCATAAAACAAATACGTATCCATTACTGCATTGAATGTGGTGCAATGTGCAAAAAAGGATCGCAATTTAATTTTAATGAAAGCGCACAAAATGAATTTTAATGACTTTTCTAAAATTAGCAGAACGCTGCCGCCAGTTATGACGAGAGTGTTTTCATTCGTTATTTATATACGCTACCATTTCCTTAATTAGAGTATCCGATTTTATCATCCTACCCGATTCGTTTTCAATCCTTTCGTAGAATCTAGGTCGGATTAAAAATAACCCTTTTTTGTTTTGGTTGTGAATAATGAATATAGGCTGCACTGCATAAAACAGGAGCTCATCTTGTAATGAGATAGATTTGTTGTGCGGTGGCAAATCGCTGTGAATAGAAATTAATGAAGGCTATTTCGAACTTTTCCAACATTGTTTTTAAACTTTCTTCCTTGTCACTCTGGGTTCATGGCCTGCGTTTCTCGCGGTCGGTTATTATAAATAATGTATGAAAAGAAGTACGTTTTCAACACACTCCACGACTGTCGGCGTATTTGATTTAGATCATTAACTTTTTCGCTCTTCTTTCTTTGATTCTGTGTTGATTCTAATTATACTTGTTTTCACTTTTTCGCTCGCTTTTCCCCCGCGCTGGCTTCCGGTTTTACTTATTCATAAACCCGGACATCATCAAAAAGTCCTCTTGGGTTTTGCTTTCTTCTTTTAGTCGTAACTGTGGACTTCTTTGCTGCAGTAATATTTAGATAAAAGAAATGAAACCGTTTTCGCGTCAAAGTTTCCTCACTTTCTATTTAGCCAAAGGACGTATTCATACACATCGAGTAGTGTGATCGTGTTCATTCTGCGCCCATTTGCGAATGCATTTTGGGCGCTATCTACGTACTACAATCGAATTCCATTTGCCACGCTGCAAGAGCGCCAGCGAGCGCCACCCCCCGGAAGAGTTTCCGGCGTTCCGGGCACCCCTCGTTTAAACAAATTTCATTTTTATTGTTCGCAAGAATCGGAGCGAAAGCGTTCGGGATTATTATGCGGCCGTAAACGAAATTCATTGCGATCGCGCCCTTCTTCTCGCGAGTCTTGGGCGAAAACAAAAGGGTCCAATCTTCTTAATTGTTTCTGTTAAATATCCAAAGGAACAGAACGACATTGTACGCGCCGCGGCGGCGGCGGACGTTGATGGTTGGCAAAAGGGCGTCCGCTTCATAGCGGAGCGAGAGGGAGAAAAATGGGGAAATGGCATTCTTTTATGTCTATTCATTTTACATTCTGGTTCGACAAAAGGAGAGCCGCTGCAAAAAGGGCAAGAGGGCGGCGCATGAAGGAATTTGCGATCGTTAAATTTTGAAGCAAGCGCGCGCGTTGTTAATGGGCATAGTTTCAAACAGCATATTGCGAGAATACGAAATCAATTTGCGTGAAAATTGCGCGGTGAATTGGGCGCGGTTGAAGGTGGATTATTGAGTTGTTGTCTATTGGGCGACACTGGACCGCAGCATTAATGAGGCTGGATTTCGTAGGAAACAGCCACCGCGCCAGAATTCGACAAACACCACCGCTGGCTGGGTGCATTATTAAACACATTTCCCGAAATCCGTGCCGAACAGGCGAAAGTTGAAAATAGTTGCGAAAACACAAACTTTTGGTTTGCGGTGTCTTTCCACTGACTTCCATTTTAAATTATAACTTTAAATTGTTTTCAATTGCGGAAAATGCAAAACTTTCCACTAGGACCTGATTATTAATTGCTGTTTCTTAGTAAATTATGTATGGGTTCTTCGAATAATATGTGCGTTGCAAGGAGTTTTCCTTGGAAATTGACAATGAATGAATACCGGAAATAAATTTCATTTTCACGTGTTGAACTGTGTCCTCCTGTTTTTGTTATTACGCGCTTCGCGGAAAGCGGTTGCAATTCGCTGCCTGCAACAAATCACAATTATATCCGTTGCAAAATAATTATTTTTTATTTGCCGGCCCGTGCGGAAAATGCGCCCGCGCGGTAAGCGGGTGCATTCGAGCGAATGAATTGCTCTGCAAATTTATACGTATTATTATTATTCATTAAACGCGCACGGGCGCATGCAAAAATGTGTCCACCGCCACAACTGTGCGAATTAAAAGTGTTATTTTTCAACTGCTCCTGTCTCCCCCTCCCTGCGCTGTGGTGTTTTCACATTTGCGAATAAAAATACACCACCGGCCCAAAACGAATGATTGAGGTAAATGGAATTGAATCTCATCGATTTTATTTGCGCGCGTGTGGGCGCGTTGAGTGGGTTTTGTTAAACACATTTTAATTGAAACGCCGAGCTGTGGTTAATATTTTTTGGCTGCGAAAATCATTTTTTTGCGCGCGGGGGAGAGACATCTTGTTGGTGGGAGAAAATGCCAAGTCAATATTATGTGATCAGCGAATTTCGAACTTTGGGGGGGGCGGAAACCGGAAATACACCCACACACACACACGGACGTGGTTGGGGGGTTGGGGAAGAGAGGAATGCAAACGACAGCGTGCGGAGAGGGTGGAAGAGTCGCCAACTTTCCTCATATATTATGTGCGCAATGATGTAGAGAAAAGAAAACGCTTCGGACGGATGCCGCACACACATGCACCCACCCATCGGTCGATCAAATTTCGATTTTCGAAATCGTTCGGCCATCAACCAAACCAACCACCGGCGCCGGCGCTTTGTTTTCTTGGTGGCTGCTTTCGACCTCAAATTTGTTTCAATCAGCGCGAATAAATATATCTACTCCTCGCCCAAACTACAATAATGCAATTATTATAATGGTGGAAAGGTAGAAATGAAGCAATTTGCGATTAGGATTTTGATAATTTTGTGCCAGGATGCGGATAGATAGGGGCGACGAAATTACATCACAGGTCATTTACCAGTTTCGCGGATGGCCCATATTCGCGCCGGCCGCAAATTTGTTTACGGCCGCCCCACTTACACTCGCCCAACGTAACTTACGCCCCCGCCGCAGCAGCGCACATGGGACAGTATTCGCCCGCATGCGAATGTCGTGCGAAATTAATTTCAGATTAACTATATAGTTGCTATCTGTGCGCGTTTATCTCGGCTGCTGCCTGCCTGCCTGCCGCCCGCCATGCCCATTTCGGTATCGTGTGAGTTTTGCGCGCACAAAAATGTTTGCGTTTTTCGCGTGGCGGTGCGCGCGTGGGTGTTATGCAAATACTCTAATCGCCCCTCTCTCACAGAGAGAGACTCCCCGTTATCTTTTTAACGAATGGCGGTGGTGGTTGTGCCCCGTTTTTAATGTTTCTATCTCGGCAGCCGTAACGCGGTGTGAAAATATGAATATTTTTATTATTATTACACGGGGGCTTCTCTTCCCCCTTAGCAATGCTGTGCATACATCATCTTTGGACTAATGTTTACGCACACCGGCTGAATGTTAATAATAACGGTGGAGGGCTGAAAATCGAAGTTATTGTGCGAGGGGCGTAAAAAAATAAAAAACACCATGTCGATGGCACGATGTATATTGTGTGTGTTCGACATGTGTTGTTACACATTCTTTGCCGTTGTTGTTTGTTTTTTCTCACTCACCGCATGTGCTCTTTGTAACGCGGCAATTTTTACATCCACAAAGGCGCAAAATCAGATTTATCAAAACACGAGTGTTTAAAGTAACTTCCTAGTATTTTCAAGGATTCTAGTTATATCGTTTTGTGTTAAAATTTGTTTATTTACGAGATATGTAAAATATATTCACGTAAACATCCGTAAAGCCCGATGAAGAAACATGATTCTTTAACATTGGTTAAATAAACAAATTTATTACGATGGATAATGGATTATGGGTGAAAAACCCAACATGTTGAATGTGTATTTTCCAACATTCTATCATAAACCGTCGCTAAAACTAGAATTAATTATAAATACTACACGGCACCGTAATAACATTAAATTCTATTATTATTAACAATGAATACGGTTTATAACGGCGTAATTTAAATATATTTACGGCGCCGCAAACATAATGCAACATCAAATAGTGATAACACCGCAGTGAGCATCGTTTTTGCTTCCCCCTTTTCACCCTGTGCGCTGGATGCGCATCGAAAACGTATTCTCGTGTATTATTGCAAAATTAATCCGTGTTTATTCGGTTAGGCATACACAAAACGTATGGTCCTTCCATGCGCATTAGAAATGCGTCGATGCATTCCATTCGCATCCGTTGGAGATCGGCCATCTAATTTACATTTAATTCGATCAAACGGCGACGAGCTCGCTTTGCGTTTTAAATATTATTATGAAAACGCAGTCATGCGATCAATATGGGGGCGCAGGCGGTAGGGTAGAGGGTGGTTGGTCCTGTTTGCAAATACGCTGCAAGGCGTAAGCGCAAAAAATCAACCGTCGACCGCCATTCAATTAAAAATCATAGGCGTTGGAAGCGGATCGTAAAAAATACGGCGGCGGTGAGGAACGGTAAAAAGCCACAAATACGTTTTGGCTTGGCGCTCATGTGAGTTGCGCCCGCGCGCAATCGATCACTTAGTAAATAACTTGCGTTGCGTGGTATACATATACGTAGTACTAGAGTATGCGTCGCCGCGATTGCAATCTTTCTCTCGCCGCAGCGTGAGATTGAAATATGCAAATGGAAAACCATCACCAGCAAGAGCAAACGATCGCTGCATTTTTCTTGCAAATTGAGTGCTCTTTAAATATCAACCGTTCTTACTCTCTCTGTGTCTTTCAATGTCAGTTTCACTCTGTAAATTGTACTATTTTATTAATGAGGTAATGAAGTATTTGTGGAAGTTTGTCAGCGAGGGTATAAATCACGTGAAATTTAATTTTAGCCCAATTTCTCATCGAAGAATTTTAATAAGTCACTGTGCGATTAATTATAAGTATGCGAGGAGGTCCTAATCAATAAAATGTAGTAATATTTGGCCTGAATTCTGATTTTGCGCTCGGGAGGGTAATTTTTAGTGCGATTGCGATGCAAATAGATGAAAATGAGTTTACCCACTCTTGGCAGTGGCGCACGGTTGAACGTTGATAGTAATTTCAGATTTTCGAAATGCATTAATAAGGGGCCCGGCCTGCCGGAGAAGAGGTAGGCGCCGTGAATTCGATCTGTGAACGTTTCCGGTATGCCGTCGGCGCGGGGGTGCTGGGGCGTGGCCGGAATTTTAAGCAGGTAAACGCCGCCACCGTCGCCGCCGCCGCCACCGTCGCCTCATAGATAAAATGTAAATTTAATTAATCCAAATAAACCCATGCACGATTCGTTCGTAATTCACGCTAAAGGCTTTCGCCCGAAACGGGCGCGAAATCAAATAGTAGTTATTATTCCGAATTAACATTCAAAACATCAATAATATATTCAAGCAACCCACCACCACATTTACAACAATATCTTCTTCTTATATAATTATAAATTTATAAGCTTTATTCTGTAACCCTTTCTTTCTTTTGATTTTATTTACACCGTTACACCGTTTCTTATCCTGGCATCTGCCTTGTTACTATGCCTGAGATTAAAGTCAGATAGCAACCCCCTAAGTCACACATTTATCGCGGTCCCCAGGCGGTCGTGTTATCGCAAACACCAAACGCGTTGTGTGCCTTAAATGTTGGCATAATTTTTCAACGCAGATGTGTTTATGATGAGCCTTGCTGGCTGGCTGGCTGGGTGGTTGGTTCGTTGGTGTGCAACCGAAATTTGCCCGACTTAATTGTGTCATTGTTCGCGTGTATATAACGTTTGTGCTATATTGTGGTGGTGGTGGCATGGCGTATCGAGTTTCCGGGCACGTCGCCCGCAAGATTTCGTTTCCACACGACCGCCATCCTCCTCCTCCACCTCCTTCTCCTGCATTTCTTTACAGGGCCACTACTATTCCGGACACGATTCGCTGTAACTCGAGCTAGAATGTTTCTACCCTCTCAAAAAAGAAAGCATGATCACAACAGTGATCATCGCCCTCTCCTCCCGCGCCCGGAATTTCATATCGAACATCTCCAAACTATAAACTAATGTCCTGTTTTTGTTTTGCAGGTGGGGTGGAAGCCGGCTTCATCAGGTGAGTGAATCTTGACCCGCACCTATTCGCGGATCGAATCGTAAAGGTGCGCATAAAAACGGGGTTGTTTGCGTAACTTCCGGTTAACTATTTTCGGACGTTGCGCAGCGGGAAAGTGGTCGGAACAATTATGCTCCTTCTCCCGTCCGGCGCGGCGCGCCAGCTGTGGCCCTTTCCGCTTTATTGTGCGCTCGGACAAAGTGCAAATATAGCCGAATGGACAGAAACCCTTTACGTAAAGTACACGCAACAAACAATTCGCATTTTCTTTATATTCTTCGCTCCACGTTTCGGCCGCGCTTCTAGGAGTACGGTGGATATCGAATAAAGTGGATTTGGATTATAAATAGAAACCACCCCCCAGATGTATATACTTTGTTTTTAATACGCACAAATTCGTAATACGTACGTTATCGCCTGCGCAATCTAATGATGACGGCAAGAGAAGACAACGAAGAAAAAAATTAGATTTACGCCGATGATAAAATGTTCCGTGGATGAACAAGTTTACGATTAGCATAAAATCTTCTTGGCGCGGCGCATGCAACGATTTTATGTTGGAACATTATTGCACCGCCCGCGCCCGCGTGCGGCGGTCGTTTATTTAAAAAATGAAGTGGAAATCCGATGTGTGTGTGTGTGTGCGGTGGTAACTCGATCGAACTTTATATGACTTTGCGAATAATTCGTCGGCTTGCGCGGCGAGCCAATTTTATGCTGATCGCATAATATATCGCGCCTTTCTATAGTACTTACACATCTATTGCGGAGCGTATCAAATTTAGCATAAAATGTAAATTGCGTCAGCCATCGCTTTCAATTAGTTTCATCAATTAGCCGGGCGCCGCCGCCGCGGCGGGGCGGGCGCTCTTGGGTAGTGTAATTGTTTGAAAAATGATTAACTTATTACGGCTTCGAGGGGTGGGTGCAACAGGGTAGGAGGTTTTCGACGTTCTCTTTGCGCCCGCGTGAGGATAATATGTGAGTGCGGGCGAAAAGCACTCCCGAATATAATTAATATCCAGATTATCGTCAACCGCACACATACGTACGGGTCTGGCGAGAGAATCGATAAATTCGCAAATTACGCGCGCGCCGCGCAAACTTTTATTAAAATGCGTTCGTTGCCTGTGCGCCATTGTTGAATGTGAAGCCATTAAACTTATCCCAACCCCCGCGCACGTGAATATATTCAGTTTATCAATGTGTGCAGCAGTGTTTTGGGGTTGGGCGAGGATGAAGATCCCCGACGCCAGCCAGTGGAGGGAGGGAGGGAGTAAATTAGAATAATAATTCGAAAATCCTGCGGGAAGCTGAGTGGGAGACATCCTGCGAACGCAGCGCAAAACCGCCAACGCCTGATAAATACGCCGACGTGTATATATTTATCGGTTGGGCTCTCAGTTTTCTTATCCCCGCCCACGTCTCGGTTGCGATGCGCTCGCATTAATTAATCCCACGTGGCAAACGCATTGCGCCTGCCTCCTTCGTGCGGTTATTATCGTCGTCGTCGACGTCGTCGTCGCGAAACGAAAGGATTATCCATCCGAAACCGTCGATCCAGTGGAATACATTATTTTCAGTAATAAATTTCTTGTGAATATTTAATCTAGTAAGTACGATAGTTTGAAATATAAAATGTTTGCGAAGAAATGTTTAAATCAATGCAAGGATAATTGCTGAGCGGGGAAGGACGAGACCAATTTGTCGTACAAATAAGTGGTGTTTGCAAACAATGTCCTGCCTGGCTCCTCATCCTCGTTATCGTTGCAACTAAGCAAATATTTATGCTAACCATCAACACATACAAAGTGTCTTCTTGCATTTGCGGAAGAAAACCTCGTAATATTGATAAATCGGCAGTATTTTTATTACAACGGTGAAATGATTCATTCTGCAATCAGGCGTTGGAAAAATTTCATCATTGCAACTTTTGATTCCGTGCGGGTGTCGAAAGTTTGCTAAATTTTGACATTCACCTAAATTAATACACTATTTCATTGCTTCCTTCGACCGAAGGAACGAACCGAAGAAGAGTCGAAGAACTTTTCAACAACTCAACTACTACTTGGCACTCGCGCAGCAGCAGCAGCCATCATCCTCTTACCCTTCGCGTTCGCAAGGGTGTGAGTAAAACGCACTGTATGGAAGCAATTTAAGTTGTGCATTCTTCACGACGTGCGCAAGAGGAAGTTCGCCAAACATATTACGAGAGGAAAGCATCCGCGCACATACACGTCCCGCCATTGCATCATCCGCACGTGCACACGTGTAGCCAGGTCGCGGGCGGCACACGTGTGTTAACTCACGACTAAGAGTTTTCCTCGTGGCACATATGCACGCGTGTGCTTGGCTAATGCGAGCGAATAACAGCGGTGCCGGCGCGGCGCCGCGGCGCTATGGATTTAATTAAAGAGGACGCCCAAACGAAGAGAGCGAGGTAGTCCTGGCTGACTGTTGTCGTTGGCAAGAGCAAGTTTGGTGCTCCGGTTATTTACGATGCGACGACGAAGGCGCCGGCACGTTGTCATCCATATTCAAATGCGTGCTTGTCGCGTGTCGACCGCGCACGTGTGAAACACGATGGCTTCCATGTAAATATTAATAGTTTTCGACGCGCGCACGTGTTTCGTAATATTTATCCTCGAAATTAGCACCCGTTTAGCAACGCCGGCGCCGTGCCGTTGACAATCGCATTTAAATATTGGAAATCCGTTGCGGGGGAAGGATAAAGGCTCTCACGCATGAATTGCGGACTAATTGTCCCGCCGGAAAAGGGACTGACCTAATCCTTCGGCGCGCGCGCGATTGTCGAATCAATACTGGGAGCGGATTGTTAGCTGAAAATCTCGACACCGATGAAGGCAAATAGCATTTACCTTGGAAAACCGAATCCAAGTGGAAATTTCATTTCGACAACAATGTTTACAGATTGGTTGTTGATATTTTATGGTCAATTTAACTTTGTCACCGAACGGGGAGCGGGCTACTTTCCTTCAGGCGCAGGTAATCCACCCACTCGGTAATTCCCATCAGTGTTATGTTATGCGCGCACCTCCGCTGCCCGCTGCCTCGGCTTCCGGTTAGTTTCTCACGTTTAAGTTTCTAATCATCATAGCCAACGCCCGCCGTAATGTACACGTGATGTTTGTTTAAACTAAACTCGAAAGCGAGCCGCTGCCAACTGACGTCGACATTAAAAGCGCCAGCGGTTGGGGGCACCCCAAATTGGGGTTGCTCCTTCCTGCCTCCTCTGTGTTTATGCTATGCTAATACGTATGTTGATTCGAACGGTGAATATATGTGTAAATATTAATGTTTGACAAGAAGATTTTCCAGCGACACCGACGAGTCGAATTGCGGGTTTTAGAAGTTTCGCACATTTGTCGAATCCTTTTGTGGGCACATCCTGGATGTGGACGAGGACGAGGACGAGGACGATGTTGGGGGATTAGTAGTCGAAACGCGGGCGCTGCTTCTATCGGTCCAGGGCGTCTAATGCTTCATTTGGTCGACGTAATCGCCGTATCACGTTCGTCGTCATCGACGGCGAAGGCGAAGGCGAATTCCGCGCGGTTGCGTTTTATCTTGCGTTTAACTATAAAAATAACCACCCTGGCCGTGAACAAAGACGTCAGTACGTACCACAGGCTGCTGCTACTGCGGTCGGTTAATAATAAATAGCCGATGAGCTATTTCGATTTTATTGCTGATACATCCGCCGCCGCGAATCGAATCGAATCGATGAGCCACACGATATTTTACTGCTCTGGCGTTATGTCTTTATTTGCGCCGAAAAATAGGAATATTTTCCAAAACTTCGTAAATGAATTAGAAGTTGATGGGTGGCAGGAAGTGTTGTTTCGGGAAGTCTTTTTCTCTGTCCTGCTTTCATCATCTTCGTTTCCATCCGCATGCAATTTTATTGCGTCATATATTGTCAATCCCGTGGAGAAATCCACGCGAAGAGGCGGATGAGAAGAGTGCATTGCGTGCTCGACGAGGATTTATGCAAACGCGTCCGCGGCGGCGGTGGTATAGCACTTGAAGCTCGCCTTTTAAATCAACGATGCCTCGCAACCCTTTGACCTCCGCCACGTCTTCTTCGTTCGTTCCTCTTTCCCTTTCCCACCGCCCCCAATTTTTCGTTTTCCCATTGAAGGCGGATTCGATTCAAGGGTATGGGATTGAAACTCAAAAAGAACTTGATGGTTTTGCACTGCAGTTTGGCTGCACAAACAAAGTCGTAACTTGCACTCTGTGCACTTACTTACTTACCTAAGTTATATTTTATTGTTTTTCGCCTTCCGAGCGTTAATCGCATTTTGTTTGGGTAAAATTTTATTATTCTACGGTAAAAACCTAGGTTAGTTTAGTTTCGAAACATTAAAAAGCGACGTGTTTTGCTTTAATTGCTTACTATTTCTGTTTTTATAAATTTGTATAATTTTGCTATAATAACGACACTGAATAGGATACTTAGTTCCAGTCGGTTTTCCTTAATTGAAGAAATATTAAGAAATAGTCTTCGCCGTTCAATCATCTTCTTTGCCGGTAGTTTTATTTTGTCCAAGTCGTTAACTTTAATTCGCTGTGATCGTTAGATTCCTGTCTGTTGCGCATGTTTTCGATTTCTATTTCGTTATTTTTCCGCTCCTTCCATACTTTTCCGATTCTTAATAAAAGTACATCCAGACATCGATACGTTTAATAGTGTCCTCCACGGGGACGGGACAAATTCGCGGAATGAAAGAGTCACGTAGCTGGGAATAGCTTTCGTACGTGGCGGCCGGGCATAATACGAAATAATTGGACGAGCGCGCGCTCGTCGTCAAATGCAGACGAAAAAAAGAAACGAATCGGCGAAGGGAATGAAAAGCAGCAAATTTTTATCCTTGCACTCCTCCAAAGCGGAAATAGTTTTACATTTCCGACGCCATTATTATCCCTTATAATACGTAAAATCAATGAATAGATTTTGAAATTTAAATATTTATTAAACCCTAATCCGGAAAAGAAGGGAGCCGGGTAGATGGGTAATTGTATTTTGCAATTATTTTGTTATTTCATTCCTGCTTCGAAGGTAGAATCTAATAGTCGAGGCGAGCCGAATAAAAAACACACCATGCGAGCGAGCGCACTCTCCGTTGCCATATATAGTATCCGATTCCGCACGTAATTCCCCAAAGAAATTACAAATTCCACGTGCGAAAGCAACGCACGCGTCCAGCTACACAGCACAGCACAACACTGACGAGAGGAGGAAGGGATTGCCTTTGCCCCCTTTTCGGCAAACCAACCCAAACGCAATTATTTCAGATAAATTAATAAAATCCATCTGGCATCCTGCTCGAAGGCGTTATGATGCAGTGTGCGAAGAGGACCTTCTTGAAGCACCACATCTTCTTCGGGGGACGGCGGATACGGGGGTGTGGCTAACGGAATTAAACGTGCCATCATCTAAAATTAACCAGCCCGCTCTCCCTTTAGCCCACGCGCTCGCACTAACTTGCATACGATGTGCCATTTAATAGAATATTTCGCGCCGGCTAAATACTGAGGGCGCGCACACCTTCTATATTTCAGTCAAGATTACCCTCTCAGGTGCGCGGTGGGCTTCTTTGAAGTCTTGACGTGGGTGTATATGTGCGGCTTTCCGCCAACGCGACGCGGTGAAGACGACGGCCGCCGACAGATTAAAATTCATGCATGCCCGGCGCCTTCACCCCGGCGGCGCAATAAATATGAGAATTTCGCCACCAAGTGCAGTGTGTGCAGTTTCTCGCGTGAAATCACATGCAATATGCAAGTTTGTTGCGCCGCAAGATGCAAAGTGATATCGCCGCCCTTACTCTCAATTAACGTCTCGTATTTTTTCGCATTTTGACGCATCCTTCAAGTCACGTACGGAATTTCTGTCGCATGAGAAACGCGCAAACATGGCATAATAAATATTTAAGCGCATAGAATATTTTGAGAGATAATTAAAATTGGCGAATTTGTATTATAAAACATTCGGAATTATAGGTAGGTATTTGATATATTTATCTCAAATTTCAATCGGTTTCCGAGTGGCGCGTAAAGAAAAGCGAAGACTTTTGTTCAATATATCAAACCGAAAACTGTCCGCCTTCGCCGAAACGTCGCGCGTCGTGCACGTGAAGTGAAGAGGAATTTCGCCCGGGCGGCAACGTAACAAAGGCGCAAGCGTTATCTAATCTACGAAATATATCCATCTACGCACGTGTGTTGCAAAAAGGGCACGTAATCGTCTCTTGCGTAACGTCAGTCAGCCGGGGATGAGTTTCTCTGAAGCCAACCACAGCCGGGGGTGTGTTACGGAGGCCAATCGATAAATAGGAATAATTTAATTTCGGTTTTTATTATATTCATTCATTGGATGAAAGGATAAATATGTTGTCGAGCAGAGGAAATGGCCGGAAATTGAATGGGCCGCCGGGATCGCGGACCTATAAACCCTATAAAGAGTGAGGTAGGTGGGCGTGTTGCCCGCCATCAGGATCAACCTGAATGCACAAAGCGCACGCGACAACTTAATTAGCATTGTGTCTAACAACGAATCATGCACACACGCTTCCACGCGCCCCGTTATACTTTATATTTATTCCTATTATCGGGTGTTAGAACTAATGGGGTTAATGATAGGGCCTATAATTATGCGGAATTTATGTTGCACGTCGGGAAAATAATATATGCAAATCGTTTCCACACTAGGCTGATATTTTTAAATTAATTAAATACATAAAGTTATATCAAATACGGATGAGAAGAGAAGTTTTGTGGTGGGAGGATTATCGATTGCTGGCGATGAGATGAAGCATCGAATCGTTTTTTTCTTGACTGTGTGTATAACAGCCACCAAGACGATGCCAACGCGACGACGACTATGTACATATTCCAGTAACAGACGGCGGTGGTGGAGGCGACGGGAGACAAAAAAGCCACCGTTGCTAACCGTCTGGAGACTGATAGCCCGGCACTGGGAGAGACGGGCGGCATCAAAACGCTTGTATTAAATGCGAAATCGAGTCAGCGATGTGTGTTCGGCGTGCGAATCAAACTTTGTCGAGCGCCGCCCGATCGAGCTTTGTAATAACCGCCAGACTTGCTCGTAATATCGATATTTGAATTTCAATTTGTGGTGTTTAGTTGCAGCCGCTCAGACAAACAAAAAAAGCGATATTTTCAAGATGATATTTTGCGCCATTAATTTTTCTTTTTCCACTGACAAGAAAATATTTACGCCCACAGGAGTTCTCATATTTTACTTTACTCGAACCTTCGCGT
>JARJDR010016749.1:0-19039 GCA_030264135.1 Myllaena sp. GC000078 | reverse complement strand
TTCATCCACACTCGCATTTCTCGTCTGCCCAGCACATCGAATTCGCAATTAATACGCGATCAATTTCAATCAAATCCGAACGAAAATGATTGGCAGGAGTGCTCTTTTTGCGCGGAACGCTCTCACGCAGTTCGTGAGGAACAGCGGATCGCATGGCGGCATACCTGGCGAGGTAAGCACTTGCAGAATAGCTCTCATTATGTAATGGTGTAGCTGGAGATAGGTTGGAATGGGTTGGAATTCCGATTTATCGGAGTTATTACATAGCTATTAGGTTTGACTGACGATTGCGTTTGCTATTACAGAATCTACCATTTTCGCTGGGCAACCGATACAAACTCACAGCATTGTTTATTGTGTTCTTCGGCTCAGGCCTGGGTGCCCCCTTCTTTGTGCTGAGGCATCAACTCCTGAAGAAGTAGGTTAGCAATTGGACCCTCTGTGAGGGTGGACCTGATTCCTTAGGTCCACTGCTTGCAAATCTAGTGTTATTAGTAATTACATATGTAATAAACTGTGCAGTCAGCAAGATGATAAAATGAAGGGCAAATATATTAAATGATTTGATGTAAATCAGACTAATTTTATTAACATGCAGACTAGACTATTAATTTGCGGAATGGTTCTGCATTGAAAGGCTTTACCGTGCGTTTACATTACATATTTATAGTTAAAAAAATTGATAAATAACAAGGAAAATGAGAGTTAAATTTCATTATAAGCTAACATATGTTGCCGGGAGATGGCATCTAGTACACGATTCCGTATTATTTTGTGAGATCCTTATTCAAAGCAAAACGCCCAGGTATCAAATTAAATTGATACTTATTCGCGATCGTTTATGCGTAACGTAAAATATCAATTGTTATTTCGTAACGGCTGACAATGTAACTAATACATCAGGAATTGACAATCCGTATATTCGTTTGGTTTGGTATACATATCGTACATACATGTTATTATGCAGCGTGCGGATTGCGCAACCGTTTATTTTTGACCAAACTATGAAATTAACCGCTCCGAATCCACCAAAACTTCGCCTACGACTCCACCGCGCAAACATACACACACGCATATCAAGTGCTGAATCTGCGTATACATGGTATTAATAATTGTATGGTCCACGCGAGGCCGCGCAGTTTTCGAGAGAACAAACAGAGAGGCTGGCCTCTTAAAGTCGTGGAGCGCGCATCACATCCGCAGTCGCAACCACACCACTTAAACTATCACAAAAGCGCGCCAGTTATAAATTCGGAGCAATTGCGCTCGTTCCGTATTCACATGAATTAAGCGACGCTTAGCACACCGTGCATCGCGTGTTGGAAGTTGTATTCAGAAGCTCTTTGAGCCTTGAACGAGATGGCCAGCCAAACACAGGGTATTCAGCAATTGCTTGTCGCCGAAAAGCGCGCCGCGGAAAAAGTTGCAGAAGCTCGAAAACGTGAGTGAGCCCAGTGAATAATTGAATTGATTAATTATACATAATAACTGATATAGGCAAAGCTTTTCGCATACGGCAAGCGCGCGAAGAGGCGCAGGCCGATATCGAAAAGTATCGCGCCGAGCGCGAGCGCGTGTTCAAAGAGTTCGAAACAAAGCATTTGGGGTCGCGCGAAGGCGTTGCGCTGCGCATTGATGAGGACACGCAGATCCATATTGAGAATATGCAACAGGAGGTCGCTAAAAATAAAGAACAGGTAGATATTGACGTTTTGTGGTGGTTTCCAAATGCTACCTAGTTGCTTGCAATGTGGATGCATTTTCTAATAAACCACAGCGACTATAAATAGATGGGAATTAAAATACGTCTGTACTTACTTTTAGGTGATTTTGGAATTGTTGTCGTTCGCCTATGATATCGTGCCAGAAGTGCATCGCAATTATTTTGTTGTTAATCCCAAGAAGTAAAAACAGCGGGAAAACTGGAGGAGTCAAAAATAACACAAAGTAGATGTAAATATACATGAAATTATTCAAACAATTGAATTGGCAAGAGCATTTTAGAGGAGTTGTGGTGTGATGCGCAATTTAAATCTAATTGCTGTTAACAAGGATGAAATGTCTCAAATTATGTAAAATTGCGCTTGTGCGAGTATGATTGTGTTAACCTTTGAACATGATATGATGATATAACATTGCAATTACTTAACTGTGAAGTAATACTATTAAGCGTTTTAATTTTCAAGTTTCTTGATAGATGTTAGACAAATACCTAATGGGAATTTTTTGTTGCGGTGTAAAATAAGATTAGTATCTGAAAAAAAATGGAATCAACAAAAACATCACAAATAATGTATTTTTGAGCATAATTTATTATGTAAATCGAAATATAATCAGACATTTTCAAAAAATATGTTATTGACAAAAACATAAACTTTTAATAATTTATAAGTACCTGTACGGAATTGAACATCATATCAAATTTCATTTCGTTTAATAAAACTATAGTAAAAATAAGTTTTCATACATATGGCATAGAGTGGTGGTGGTAAAAACCCACCGCATTACATGTGTATCAGTAATCCAACAAAGTAGACTCAATCAGCTTATGATAATATCATCTCTAATATTGTTTTCTCATTTTATCAAGTAGCACGAATAAATTTCCATTTTCAATATATTAATCGAATATATCATCGTCGAATATACACACAAGAGAGAACCACGAAACGCCGCTAGAGAAATTCCAGCAAACACAAAAAAAAATTGAAACGAACAACTTCTACCGAATATTTAAGTATTTAGTCACTCGCAATTGCTTTGATAGGTTGTTTTTAGTTATAATAAGTATATGTATATGTATGTAGGTATTATAGTAATTAGGTAAATCTTACAACTCCTTAAGTATTAACGTCCCCGCCCTACGTCGCTTTCGTTTAAATGTGCTATTTGCCAAGAAGCTCTGCGTTTGATTATAATGCCGATTATGACCATTCCGTTGATATGTTTCGCCTTTCAATATGTTTTGTGCGTTATGTTGAGCAAAGCATATGTGAAACGCGCTCGATCAGTTGCTACCAACAGCCATGGCGATAAGGCAAAAATCACTTCTTAAGCCGTTTTTGAATTACGTTTTAAGACACTGCGTGAATGTGTAGACAAATCGTTGTATAATTAACTCCTTAATTAGATTTAAAGTGCAATTAATCAAAAACAAAATATTTGGTGCTCGCTACGTATTACCACAATATTAGATGAATATCCCATCATCGTCGTCAGATTGGATTGATTATATAAGCGCAATTTCTTTTTATACAAGTTAAAAGTTGCAAATTTTCCAGTCCTAATTTATTCGTATCGGTAGGCCGATACGAAACAAGTCACGAATTCATTTCGATATTGCTTTGCGAAACATGCATATAATAATCATTAGGATATCAACTAAATATCTGCATAGAAAAGAACAGAAGACGTTGCCTATGGTGGAAATGTTCAAATGTTGCATTCGATTCTATTTATATACAATTCGAATGAACATTGAAATTTCACTCGTTTAGTATTTGGTATTCTAGACCGTATTTATGTTTCCATTTCTTCTATGATTATGTACAAAAATATAAATAAACTGTAACAGCACTACAAATATATATTATAATATTAATAATAGCATTTCATTAATAAGGATATAAATTCATTTCGAGCGCGTAACTAGTTACATTTTTGGATATTTCGTTAGATTTTTTTTTGGAATTATTGACTTTTTAAGTACAGAGTTTTAATCATTAACCTATCATCCTACTTTAAATATATTTTGATTTCGATGTGTAATATTATGCGCTACATATACACAAAAAAGGTGTACTTACTTGAATAAGTAATTCATGACTTCAAATACTTTCCATTTCTCTCTCATTCGCTTAGTCATCATACGCTACAAACTACATTCTTTGTAGTAATATTCGTTGGAAAAACCTGACTAGATTCTTTTGAAATCTTTACGTTTTAACATGCAGTAGTTAATTGTTTATGTACAAAATTGTTGGAACATCGCGAACACTCGGTATTTCAACAATTCTAAGGACTAATTATTCCACTCAAAAGTATTGGTTGCTTACGAAATAGAGTACTAAGTTTTCCTACCTTGGTTTCGTTCGTGAATGCGTGTGTTCCTCCTACTCCTTGCCGACGCCCAGCAGCTTCGCCGCATTATCGGCGCTGCCGGTGAGGACCTGTTCGATCAGTGAACGATCCCTAATGCCTAACAGATTGCTTATAAGATCGCTGCCGCTTTCGTTCACGTCCGAGTCCTCCTTCTCCCTGTCGGAGGACGTGCTGCACGTTGTCTCTCTTTTCATCGCCGACTTGCTTGGCAGCGGCGGCAGCTTCTTCTCGAAGCATTCGTCATCGCTCTGATTGTTGTCCGCCTCGAACGACGCCAAATTGCTATGCTTCTTGCGGTGCCGCAGCATGCTGTGCTTGAGCGTGAAGCGCCGCCGGCAAATGTCGCAGCTGAACGGCCGCTCGCCAGTGTGCGTGCGCATATGTCGCCGCAGGTCCTCAGCGGACCAGAAGCGGCGCATGCAAAACGCGCAAATCACCTTCCGGTTGGAATAGTCGGGAAACTTGCCGCGCGCGCCATCATCGTCGTCGTCATGATTATTCCCCTCCTCGGGTGTGGTGGCGTTCGGGTCCAACGCGTTCTTGCTCATCAGCAGGTCGTACTCGGATGCGTGTAGGTCGCGGATGTGATCAAGGCACTCCTGTCGCTCGCCGAACGAATGGTCGCACAGGTGGCATTTGAATGGCAGGTCGGAATTGACCGATGCTCCCGAGGCCGCAGCGGCGGCCGCGGCGGCGGCATTCTCCCCAATCAAACTCAACTTTGGCGTGGGTGCAATGGGCGCTTCCCAATCCGATTTGCAATGGTCGCTGTTGTTCTTTTCGTCCTCGGAGCTGCCCGCCTCGTAGCCCTGGCGGTCATCGTGCGAACCGTGCTTCGAACTCATGTGCTTCTTTAGATTGGAATAGGTCGAAAAAGTGCTCGACGGGCAGTTGGAACACTTGAAAGGTCGTTCAGGCACGTTGCGCATCATGAAACTATTGGAGGAGGCCGCCGACGCGGGGCTCGTTTCGTTCGTAATCGTCGTCGCTGAATTGCCATGCTTGCGCAGCAAATGGCGATCGCAATTTGACTTGGTCGTAAAGAGCAGCGGGCAATGGCTGCACTTAAAGGGCTTCTGCCCCGTGTGGGTCAAAATGTGACGGCGCAGCGACGACGTCCACGGGAACTTGCGGCTGCAGTACGGGCAGCTAACACGGTTCGGCGCCAACGAGTACGCCGACTTCTTCTTCTCTGGCGGCTTGTCTACGTTGTCACTCTCAGATCTGAAAGCACATCAAACAAGTGCGATAAATACCTCGAACTTCACATTACTCCACTCTCCTCAGACTTACCTATTCTCGTCGGTACCGGAATTACCATCGCTGGTGCTGCCACTGGCGACTAAACCCTCCTCGTCCTCCTCGCTGATAATCTCGTTGTCCTCATGGTCGGGATGGAAGTACTCTTTCAACTCGTGCTGCTGCTGTGAGGCGTTCACCAGCAGCCGGGCGATCGGTACCAGATCGGATGCGTCCTCTGCTTTCTTCTGATTCTCAATTTCATGCTCTTTGGCAATTTGCCGGTCACGCAACTCGCGCAGTTTTTCTTCCAAGATGCGCGACTTGGGCATCTCCTGACGCACCGGCTCCGGTTTGGGCATCTCATCCGGTTCGTCAATGACCAACGCGTCCTCCTCCTCTGCCGCCTCCTCGCTCCGATCCACATGCGACTCGTGCGCAGCGCGCAAATGCTGGGAAAGTATCGCGTAGCGCAGTTTTTCGGTGATGCTTGTCTTATCGTCCGTGCCACTATCCGGCTGCGGCGAGGGCTTAGTCGATGCTTCGTAGCTGGGAATACTCAGTTCGCAACCGGGGCTGCGCAGCGCCGAAGCGGTGGACGCCAAATGTGGTTTGCGACCCGGTGTGCCAGCGCCACCAGTACGCTGCCGCTGCGACCAGTATTGCGGATGTTGTTGTTTGATATGGCGCTCCATGTTCGAGCGCAGCGTGAACCGCGCGGCGCAGTGCTCGCAGGAGAACGGTCGCTCGGTGCGGTAGCGACGCTGTTTTTGCTTCGGCATCAGCACACCGTTCTTGATGACCATCTTCACGGAATTGGGCGACTGCAGCAGCTCCGCTTTCGCTTGCAGCACAGGGCTGGCCTTCATTTGGATGTTCTCATTGAAGGTGTCCACATTCAGCGATAATGGCTTCACCGCTTCCGGTTGCGGCAGCGGCGCCTCAATTTTCATCTCGCTGAAGAGGGGATAGTTGGTGGGAGGATAGACGACGTTCTTAATACCGCCGCCGCTCAGCTGGCGCTGCAGGCGCTCCTTCATTTCGGCCGTGAGCGTTGGCGCTTCCGGAAGCATTGGCGGGCGCAGGAAGTGCATGGCCGGGAAAGCGGGCATGCAGTTCTGCAGGTTCTGCTTGTACCACGCCATTTGTGCGACGAGCAGTGCGGTGGTGGGATCGGCGGCGGGTAGGCCGGTGCTCTGCAGAAATTGTTGCGTAAGGAAATCAGTCATGGGATTACCCGCTGGCGCTGGGTCTTTGCTCGCATAGCGGTCATCGAATGTCTCTTCCGCCGGCTCTTTATCCGATTTCTTCTTGCTCAAGTCCAGCGCCATTGGTTCGTTGTCTTCGCCGTCCGAAAATGCCTCTTGCTCGGGTATCTCTTTCAGCACGTTGACGTTCTTCACGCGGATTGTTGGAATCGCCGGCTTGTTGGGCGTCGACGTGGCGAATTGCGATGCCCAATTGGATGTGGCCACCGCGGCCGCAGCAGCAGCAGCCTCTTTGCGTTGCTGTTCGCCCAATGCCTTGAGGTTTTCCGTGATCAGCTCGCCGACGCTGGGAATTTTCGGAGCCAGCGAGAATGGTATGGGATAATCTTTATTCAGCTGCACGTCGGGGAACGCGGGCGGCACAGTCGCCTTGGGCGTCGAGCTACGCGCCGGCATCATCAAGTCGGTGGAGTCAATCGAATTGCTGCTAGTGTTCAGCTTCTTCGACGTGTCCAATTGCTTGTTGGCCTCATCGTTGGTGGGATCCTCGGACGGATGGTAGATGATCGCTTTCTTCACCTCCTCGCGCGTGTTCTTCGCATGCCGGTTGCGCAGGTGCCTTTCACAATTCGCTTTCGTGGTGAAAGCGTAATTGCACAGCGAGCACTCGTAGGGACGGTCGCCGTTGTGCGTGCGCATATGGCGGATCAACGCCGCCTTGTCCAGTGACGAGTGCGGACACATGTTGCAGCGGTACGTGCCGTTGTGCGCCGCGTTCAGATGCGTGCGATTGTGGCCCTTCAGCGCGCGCAAATTCGGAAAGACCGCCGTGCACAAGCGACACGGAAACTCGCCGCGCAACTTCATCTTGCGGAACTCCTGCGCAAACACGTCCTGCGATTCCTCCTCCTCGGTCCGCTCGCTGTCGAGCTGCTCGGCGCCCACGCTGCCTCCACCGCCGCTCTTGCCCTGCAGCTGCTGTAGGAAGCTTCCGTTGGTCAGCGAGATGATCGACTGAATGTCGGCGAGGTCCTTGCTGTGGTCCATCGCTTTCATGGCCTCCTCCAGGCGCGCGTTGGCGGCGGGCAGCATTAGCGCGGGCAGCGAGCGCAGCACCGGATGCGTGTCCTCCAAGTCGAGCCGATGGAAAAACTCCTCGCGTTTAATGCTATCCGCACCACGCTGGATATCAGCCGCGGTGCGCTCGCTGCTCGTACCGCATTCGCGCATGTGGAATTCGAGCGATTTGTCGCAGGGAAACGCGCGCGAGCACTTGCCGCACACGTACTTGGGTCCGTCAGTGGGCTTGTGGAAAACCTGCTCGCACACATGGCGCGCGATGTGCGGAAACTTCTCGCTGGTAAAGTCCACGTAGTCGATGTGCTTGAAGCCGACCACCACGTTCTTCGTTTTGCCGTTGGAGTCGTCTGCGTGCACGGTGGACTTGTGGTAGTTGAGGCGCTTCTGATTGTTGAAGATCTGATTGCATTGGTGACACTTGGCCGGGTAGTCGGGATGATTGTCCTCCAGGTGCACCTCCAGCGACTTTTTGCTCAGGAAATCGTCGCGACAGCACACGGGGCACTTGAACTGTTCGTCCTCGATCTCCAAATGCGCTTTCTTGCGCAGTTGATAACCGCCGCCACCATCATCCGACTCCAACTTCCGCTTGCTGTCGATCTTGTCCACCTTGTTGTTGTTGTATTCGATGCTCTTCGAGCCGCTGCTCGCCGAACTGTCGACGCTGCCGTCCGACTCGTAGTTGTCGGTGGCTTTGTGCGTACGCATATGTCGATGCATGTTACCGTTGGTGGTGAACGTGTCGCCGCAGTATTTGCAAGTGAACGGTCGCTCGCCGCTGTGCACGAGCACGTGCCGATCGAGGCTGGAGCTGGAGCTGAGCACTTTGGCGCAAATGCGGCACGTGTAGCCCTTCTCTGGGTCTTGTGGCGCCTCCGCCTCGTTGTTGTGCGACCGTATGTGCAGCGTAAACTCGTGCTGCGAGCTGAGCATTCGATTGCAGATCGGGCACACATACTTCCGGTCATCGGGCGTGCTGCAGTCGGAACGGTTGTCGGTTTCGTTCTCCGAGCGCGCCTCGTCCGCCACCGAGCTGGGAAACGTCGAGTTGCCCGTCGCGGAGAAGATGCCCGAATCGCTTTGGTTGATTTCTTTGGTAGTGGTGACGTGGTGCGGCGGTTCGCCCGTAACTTCCATATCTGTAACAAGCATGCCGCACATGCGCGATGTTCTTTGCTATACATAGATTGCGATATTATTCTAATTTGGTGGCATTTTCAATTCGAGCTGATAAGAAAGAGGGTATGACAAAGCGACAAAAATGCGCGATGATGATTGTAATACCGATTGTGAAAATCATAAATAATTGACATATTAAACTTTAATCTGCATTCGAACTATTTGTTAATATGATTTCATCGTTACAGATACACTTGGCCGTTTTCGGTGGCGTGACCTGAATTTCTCAAAACGCATTGTCTCCTCGCATCCTCCACTTCAATTGAACAACGTCAACGACAAAAAAGCGCGTGAAGGTACGTAAAAGCACGGAGACGGTTTTTAATGCCGATGGCTCAATGCGTCGAGCGCGCGCGCGTATGGTAATAGGTGTCTGTCTCCTCCAGTCCGTAATCAGTAAAGCAAGCGCTGACAAAACAACAATTCAACAATAATATCGAACACGATGGCGGGCGAGCGTTCGGCGTTAAGCAATCGTTTATTGCGCGCTCACTTACTTTGCTTATTTACGGCCCCGGCCGCGCGACACGAAATGCGACTAACAATAAAACAATGCTCAATTTCATCAAATATATATAAGAATTTGAGTAAAACGCGACATTTTCTAATTACTGTAGCGGAAATAACAACACGAATCCCGTGTACGCACACATGCGGCGGTGAGCGCTGGTGGCGCTGGCCAGGCGTGCAATACTCGCGCCGTTGTAATAATAATAATGGAAATAATGGAGAAAAAAAGCGAGAGTGTAAACATCAACCTCAAGAGATAGGCAGGCAGTGCAGGCATGGACCACAAAGGAACGAGATAAAGTTGTTGCGGAGACCGAGATTTGATTTAGAACGCGTGCGTAAGAGTTTCGGAAATCGCGGTTTCCGAACACCATACTCCGAATTGTTAATGTGCATTCCGGGATTCAATTTCAATGTAGCGACAAAAAGAAAAGCAGAATGAATATTGTAAACGTATTACTTACCGACGATTTTATGCGGCACGGTGCGGTCCAGTTGTCCTGAAGGCAGGCACAGCACACCTTGCATCTCGAAACTATCTTCTGCAAAACGCAAATGCAACCAATTAACATTCGGATCGTAAAGCGTTGGAGCGAGATGAAACGAAGTGCATCTCGAACGCGTGGCGCGTGCCCCTCATTTCATATAATTAACGCGTGCGTTCGTGCAAGGAGCAGCAGCAGCAGCAACGGCCGCAATATTTATTGAATAATACACAACGAGATTAACGCGCCGCGATAATGATCCATCTGCAGTTGTACTGCAGCGGCAGCAGCAGCAGCGCGGCAGTGCGCTCGCTTCTCGATAGATCGATCTTGGGTAGGATAGAGGAAGTGCACAAAGAAGGGCATCATCCCATCCTTGGCATCAGAAAAACGTTACACTCGTTCCTTCCGCGCGTTAACACAAATCGCCCACATCGGGCGCCACAGTAACGATGCGGAGAGCCCGGCGGTGGCCGTTCGTTGAACGCGGGGAAATTATGCGTTATTTACGGAGCATATGGTAGTTTCACCTGCCCGAAAAGCTTGTGTTGTGTGCGCGAGTGCGGCGTTTGCATCATTCCGGGGAGAGCTCGGAATTGGAAGAGAGCACCTGCTTTTTTACTGTGTGTGGCGCGTGCCGCGTGTCGCGGTCGTCATCATCAACGTTGTGTTGCCTGGTTGCTCTTTTTTTAACCGACCCTCATCCGCAGAGCAGATAAAAAACTACTAGCGTTCGATGCCATCCATCCACCCGTAGTTATAATATACGTAACATAGTTGAATTCCGAATTCGTGGTGAGATTATTTTATTTGTGCTCTCGTCCTAGTGCATACATTAGATAAATCGTCGTTTCGTGCATGCGTGAAAATTATTATATTATTCATCTGATTTCGCCTGGTATTTTTATCAATTTCCATTCGCGTGATTGCTCGATATCAACTTGCGGTTTTTCTCGAGTATCCGCTCCTGCAGGCAACGCCGATGTTGTTGTACAATTGAAATTTCATGTCGTTCCAAGGCGATTTCACAGTTTTATGTTCATTAAAAATCGAAATTGGGTATAGAATATGTGAAATTACTCAAGTTCCCGCCGTTATTGACACGAACGCCGCATCCCACATATGACGACGAACACATATTACCAACAGCAAGCGTATGCAATAAATTATTAGAGCAAAAATTGAATTTGTTGAGCCAACACCTTCGCTCGTGCTTATGTGTATGCCGTATGTCGCAATAAGTATTCAATTAAATTCTTTGGAGCGCCGTTTATCAACATCGCGCACAACGCAATTGTAATTTCACACAGCGCATGCAAATGATTGCCCCGTCGGTATCGATTTAGATTTTCTCGGCAAAACGCATGCAGGCACGACAATGGATACCTATCAATTTGTAGAAAGATAGCATAAAGAACTTTCACAAAACGTCCACTGCGGCCCGAACATCAATAATTTTGAGAAACCATCCGCTTCAACGTGCGAACAATAAATAATACGATCGTTACGCGAAATAGCCATTCTTCTTCTGGCGCGCTTTTCGGAAGCGTCGTGGCCGGCCTCGCGCGGTAATTATGATAAATATTGACCAGCCGCAATGAATTAATGGTGGCGATTTCTAAATTGTTTCGGCGGCCCACGCACGCGCCGAGATTCGCAGTAAATGCGCCCCGAAATTACTCAACGTGTAGATTTTATTTATATTTTCTACGATTAGCGTTATTATTAGATTGCAAGACGTATTTTATATTTCGTTAATTATCAATAAATTAGCTGCTTGGCTCGCGCATGTTCACGGTCTGGCGAGCGCACTGCCGCCGCCACCGCCGTCGCCGCCGCCGCCGCCGCCGCCGCCGATCTCATCATATCATCTCGGATGAAGAAAGCGTAGCGCACCAGTAAAACGCAAGCGCGAGCGCGCGCCATCGCCATCCAACCAACTCGATATTCAACCGTCACAATATTATCATGATCATCATCAACATCATCGTGCAAATGCTGCCGCCGCGCGTTGATGCAATGCCCGTGCCAGTCTGACGTGCAGAAGAAGAAAACTGTTTCTTTCGCTGCATATTCATATAGTACACGCTCACGCGAGAATGTGAGATGAGTGAGGTGGTGCGTAGGTAATTGCAGAATGACTAAAATCTAGACCCAGATACTGGCTAAGCATATATCTAGGCACATATTGATTTACCGCAAAACACGAAATTAGACGCAAACGCATTTTTTCGCGGTGTGAGATAAATCCGCGCGATAGATAAACCGGTGCGCGTTCGACGGGCGAGAGACAGCATTTCCTGCATCCCAATATGTGAGTTCGTGCGCAAAATTAAACAAGAGTGCCGCGCGATAAGCGCAATTCTCCGAATTTCCACAGATTTGTTTGGATGAATAACAGTAAGATTGTTTGCTTGCTCACTGCGGTTTCGCGATACTTATGGTTTTCGATCGGAATTTCATCTCGTGATCGTTGACAAAAAGATTTCGGTGAAACTTTTTATGCGCAATTATCCGTTTCATTGTTACTACCTTGACGGCGGTGATGCGGCGTGGCTTTTTATTTACATTTTACATATATGATGTGAGTGTGTCGAGATCACTTCCTTTCCGCCGAAATAAGCATATAGCTCCTACCTCTACAGACTACAACAGAACCAATACGACGAGACGAGCTCAGGCGAACGAAGGTAGAGGACGGATGGTCTCTCATGTAAACGTGCTCAACAATCATTGCTTGGCTTGGACGCAAACAAGCGCAAATATAACAAAAAATTTATAACAGCCAGACGCGCAGCAGTCGTTGTCGACGTCGTCGTCGCGAATAATGAGATCTCCGTTCGTTACGGTCCGTTCAAGATGAAGTATTGGAGAAGAAGATTTCATTAGAGTCTGCGCTGTTTTCGGTCACGCGAGGCTGGCGATGGGCGCGCGCGCGCGAGCGCACTTCTGCTTCTCCTTCTTCGGAGTTATCTTATGCTTCAGTTTTTTTTTATTAACGGAAACACATTCATTGTCTCCCCCCAGCCGAGAGCAAGCGCTTCTTCGTATCTATTCCACTAGTTAAATGCTGCACGAAGAAGACGAGGAAGAAGAAGACGAAGAGTTAAGATGGTTGAAGGACTCTCTTGAAGGGTCAGACGCTGTGCTTTTAAGAGAAAAACTATTGTGATTCAAATTTAATACCTTTAACATAATAGCCGCGGGTTGTGGCTGGAATATGTTATGAATTGTTTCCGTTTTAATTAAGTGGCGATTAAGTGGCGCGCACAACGGCTGAATGCAATTCGGCTCAAATAAAGGCGGCGCAATTTCTGCGGATACATTAGTAATTGTCATAATAAATTTTATCTCGCACAACACGCCGGCGTTTGTTTACACGAATGAGAAATTCGTCTCTGCGGAGGAGTTCAATGGATGATTGCACTGCGCGACGCGTGCACATCCGACGATGCATATGTGTGTGCTAATAGCGTGTCAGATAAATAATCAATGTTTAATTAAAGAGACCCATTTCGTATAGGATTTGCTTACGCATCCAGGGCCTTATCTAAATAGTCGAAACTGCACTCTCGCCGGCAGCGGCGGCGGCGGAGGCATCATCATCAGCGGCCGGAATCACTGGAATTACATCCCGACCAATATCTTATCATCGCTTTATATTTATATTGATCTGATGAATATGCGGGCCTGCGTTATCACGCTCTTCCTTTGTGGATGTTGCCAAATCAATAAACAAATATCTCTCAGATTTCGTTCGCAATGCAACCGCGGCGGGCAGATTAGCCATCATCAGCACAGCGGCAGCGGCGGCGGCGGCGGCGGGCGAGCCGAGTGTAAGCGGAGAAAAATCAATTCCGAATGCGTAGAGAGGTGTAGGGAGAGGAGTGGCGCACGCCGATTGGCTTTTCTCGGATTTTCCGCAGGACGTGCGCGCCCGCGCCAAGGCAGCCAGATAATCGCGTGACGGTACAGTCAGCGGCGGCGGCGGCGGCGGCGGCGTTGCGCGGCCGCAACGGCGCAAAGGAGTAGGGGAAGAGAGCAAGCAGGCTGAAAAGGTGTGCCTCGGGATCTCGCGAGAGCGGGCCAAGATGGCGTCGCCGGCGCGCCAGCGAGAAGAGGACGCGCCCCGCCGCCCTTCTCTGGGTATTGATCTGTGCGTCCCGCGGCCCGATCTGCGTGTGGCGGCACCGGCGTCGCCATGCCAACACGTCGCGCGCACACATCACACACAGACACCTTGCGCGCCCTCGACCACACCACACCACCCACCCCCGTGCGTCACCCCTGCCGCCTGCTGCTCCCGGGGTCCGCCACTCGCTCGACCAATACAAACGCGCGCATTATCTGCGGTTGAGCGGCGGCAACACAATGGGGGGATGATAATAAATTATCTCCCGAATAATAACGGTGATCTCGGCGGGGCGGCCGCGCGCGGTGAGGGGCGCGAAAGAAAGAGATTCATTTCGGAGCGTACAATAGTTGCGGGTGGCACTGATTGTGCGCGTTACTTAATTCGACTTTGTCGATGGGGGGCTAGAGCAGCATTTATTCTATACACCTGTGATGCGTGTACATACTTAGGTGGAATAACGAGGGCAACATCTTCTGATGAAATTGTATTTTGGCTCCGTAATGAGCCTTAATAATACGCCAATTATACGACACTTAATTTACGGTGGAACTTTCAAAATTTATGTAGTGTGCATGAATTTTCATATCATACGTTCGAAGAGCCGAAATGTGGTGAAATGTGGTGCAAATACTTACACGGCTGACACGAAATTCCGAATTTCGAAAGCCGGCGCGGCGCACGTTTCGTTATGATAGCAGCGAGACGTTTATGCCTTACAAGTTAACACCACTGAAACGTATATGCCTCCTCCTTCAATACATGTATAAAAATCGAAATTCGTGACGAATGTGAACGCGTGTGTATGTTTACAGCAGCCGATTCCACACACAAGCTAATTTCTTACATATGAAATAATTGCGCGAAGATGTATTCTGCCTGCGCGATGAGTCCGCTAATTAAGACGGTAACGTTCTGATAATTCCATTAATAAACGCGAGGCAGCAAAGTGAAATGCGCGCGTTGGCTAGCGCTGAGCATATACGCGCACTTATCTATAATTCATGAATGCGCAATATCATCCGAAAAAAATTTCGATAGGTACGTTTCGAATGTATGAATTTCGTGTTGCGGATATGAAAAATTCATATATGTATTAACCCATCACGCTCTGGATGGATTTCGACCACGTTGAAATTTCCATTTTCTCGCTAATGATGGGTTTGCGTAGTATTTGGTGATAACGAAATGAAAAAAAAACTAGATACGTATCAGTTTTCCCCGGGAATTAAAAAAAACTAGGTAGCAAATGGTTCGTTGTGTTGCTGCGGTTGTTGTTGTTGTTAGGCTGCAACCGTTAATTATTATAATAACGGCGATGTTTAGTCGCAGCATCGAAGCGTTTAAGATGTCGAGGGATGTAGGAGGAGGAGGAGGAGTCAAATGTGCGCGAGTATAGCGCAAACATCTATAATTTGATTCGCGAGATGTTCGCGACGCCACCAATGACACAACAATGGCGGGATAGCATCACCCGTAATGACATTCGCAGCTTTGCCGCACGCGAATCGTTCGAAGGAGGCGCATTATCCCATCCCGAATCGAGACGAGTTAAGTGATTCCGATACGGAGAATCGGCCGAGCGCCGGATTACGGGGCCGCCGCTATTATTTAAAATGCGTAATTAAATAAAGTGCAGATGCGTGTTTACCTTGCGCACCCGGCTGTTTGTAAAAACAATGCTTTCGCCGCGCGCCGCGAGTCGCGCCGTATCGTTTAAAAATGGGGATACGTTTGTCGCGTGTGCGTGCGTGCACGCGCACGATTTGTAATCGCCGACGACAATTTTACACAACTGATTGACGAGATGCGAACGAAGGTAGTGTGGAGAATGATGGGTATTTTTATTAAGAGGCATCTCCCGATGATGATGATAATGTGTTTCCGCGAATCGCGCGCGCTCGAAATTACCCACATGCAATCGGCTATTAGGGTGCATTTTTTTTTTCGTGCGTGTAAATACGACGAGTGAGCAGCAGCGGACAGCAGCGACGGGTGGCCAGCGCGTGGGTGGAGCCGTTAAGAGATAAAAACGAAAGTGTTGTCTGCGCGACCATGACAACCGCTCGTTACCAACAGACCGCCGCCAGAGCCGGGGCGGAGGTAGGTAGCTTCGGACACACAAGGGGCGCACCCGCCAGCCAGCCAGGACAACAACACACGCTCGCGCGCTCATCCAATCCATTGTCCCCCTTTTTGCGCGCCCGCCACCGCCACCGTCGCCGACATTTTGCTCTCACGAAATATTTATCTTACAAACCCTCCTTCCCACCCCTCGCACCCCTCTGGCACTGGGGCGCGTCGAGAATGTGTCATGTGGCTTGAATCATTCGAATAATTAATTTGACAGCATCAAGATTTCGAATTCTACGTTTCCATTTGAAAAAAAAACTTGATAAAGAATGATACACGCTGTCACACACGCGCGCCTGTGAAAACTTAAGATGACGACGATGCCGAAGAAAAAACTGTTTCAATTAATTAATCGTATTATGTTTATGTTTACTGCTTGGGTTTCGCGGTCTGATAATTAGGCATCATCTTTAGCGCACATTAGCGTATCGTTGGCCGCGTCTCGCGGCGTGTATGTACGGATGATGATTTGCAATTACCGAGAAAGAAGTCGCCCGGCCGTGAGAGGACCTCGACAGGGGGGGTTCGCAATGAGTTTCTATGTATAACGCTCGCCTCTTTCGTCTTCTTCAATGGCGTCGTGCATGGCACTGCCTCTTTGCGTATTGGCCGCCCGTTTCTTTTATTTATTTTTCTCTGAAGGCGGCATGATACTAGATACACACACACAGCCACGCGCGCGCGTGGTGCGCTTTTTATGTTTCGAAAAGTGCAGTCGTTCCAATGAAAATGAAAGTTTGCGCCAATACTATGCTACTAATTAACGAATACGCCAAGTATGAAAAAGCTGCATGCTTCACCTGAGCTTTGTCGCAATTTGGTAATCCATCATCTCTCCTCCGGGTTGCGTCGTCATCGGCGGCGTCGTGGAAAATCGCCTCCTCGCGCAACTCAAATTTATATCCCTTCGCAAATGCACACAATACAACAAATCCGAAATTCACCAAAAGAAATTAAATAAATTGTTCACACAATAAAATTATTTAAATCGCAAAACTTTTGAAGTTGTTGAACACCGCACGCCGGACTGATGATGAAGATGACAGCGGGCGTGTGTGTGTCCCCGACGACTGCCGAAGGAGATATGCCGAAGATTTTTCTGTGCGCCTCCGGAGGACGGACGCGTCGCAACGGACCGAGACTGCAGCGGCGCGGCGCACACACGCGCGCACCGTGTTATTGGGGAAAAATCGGGTTGGCTTTTCCCCGGCGCAGCGCAAGCGAGCGAGTGAGCGCGAGAGGAGCCGTGTATGCGCTGCGAGCACGCGCACTCTCCGCGCGCGAGAGACGTGTGGCGGCGGCCGACAGAGCGACGACTTCACGAGCAGATCAGCGGCGGCGGGCGCGCACACAGTAGCCTGCCGTCGCGGCGCGGGCGGCGCGGCGAGGCGAGCACGCAGAGAGAGAACCAATCGCCGCCGATTGGCGGATCGTGAGCGCGCCGCCAGTGGCGGGGATGAAGGAGATGCGGTGCGCCTTGAGCGACGAGGAGCGGCAGATACGTTGCTCTGCGCAGGAGGCGCTCGTGCAGGACCTCTCGCATCGATGTGTGCGTGGGTGTATGCTGCGACCTGCGACGACGACACCATCCGATATGCCTTTGCGATACGCTCATAATAATGGAAAAACATGTTTTTCGCTACCGTGTGTCGCAGTGCAGCCCACCGCAGTCTGCCTCCTTGCGATCGAATCGAAATCGCGCCCTTCGCGGCACCCGCGTTATTGACAGCGTTTTGAGATTCGGGACAGAATGAGAGCAAGACCCGAATCAATCGGGCCGTCCTTTTGCGTGAGGACGAGGGCCGTCATGCATTGTTGATAGTCACCTCCCCCGAGTTATTAGTCAGCAGTTGGCAATCCGCTCAATTAATAATGATTGATCAAGATTCGTAATTGTGTCATTAAAATGCGTTCCGATAACTTCAACTTTTGATGATTAACGATTTTATCGAATTCCTCTGCGTTATGGCATGTTTGGTATTATCACCAAAACGAGATTAAGACGTATTTTATTTGGCGATATTTTCGCCTCCAATATCCTACCGCAAAAGAGATTGCTGTTGTTGAGGTTAGTATGGTGCACGGAATAACAACAAGACGAACGATATTATTTATCTACGGTTTCACGTGTTATAAATATTATTCTGTCGCAATGCAAAATATGCTGGCAAAAAAACTAATTTGAAATGATAATCAGCGGCTGTGTAATCCGACAAATTATTTTTTTTCGCGAATTGCGCAAAAAATGCACCTTGCAATCGGCTACAATAGAAATTTGCCAATTAATGCTAATACTTATGCGCAGACATAATTTAAGCATTCGAGCAGAATACGTATGCATTTCATTCTATTATTTCATCCAGATAAGTAAGCGCTTTCCATGCATGGCAAATGCGATAAATTAAAGTGAATACACATCGTTTGATGAGTATCGGTAAGTAAGTACCTTACCGATCACATACACACGTGCGCAAACCTCTCACGCGCGCGCGATATGGTGATGAAAAGGAATAAAACTAAAAGTATGCACTACCTAATAATGATCACAAAATCGATCAACCACCGGTTACGGTTAGGGGCGATAGGTGGTTGACGAACGCAAAGCAAAATCATGCGGCGATGCCTCTTTGCCATGCGTCTGGGTGGACGTTTTGTGCTATGTTACATGCGGACAATGAAAGGCGTTCCGCGAGCTCAGCCACATTCAGCCATTCCTTGAACACCTCCCGAAAGGAACACACTCATTCAAGCGTGCGCGCGCCGGCGAATGAAAGCCATAACCAAGAAATTTCTATCATACTCACGTTTTTTTTTCTACTGTTGAGAAGCCGCTCAGCACTCGGACAAATTATTCGTAATAACGAATCGATCTCTTCGATACACTCACATGTGTGACACACATTTCATACCATATTTCTTCCTGCCTTTCTTCTTAATAGCTTCTTTATTTTGATAACAAAAGGACGAGCTGC
>JARJDR010016722.1:0-11656 GCA_030264135.1 Myllaena sp. GC000078 | reverse complement strand
TCTCGATCAAATACAATCACATAAATGTCGATCCATAAATTAAATTATAATATACGAAACTTCTTGAACTCAAGATTATTATTATTATGAATTATTCATCAAAATATTCATCATCAGTTCTCGTGAAAATAAGAATAGATAGAAGGTCATAATTTTGATTAATTACCTACTATTTAATAACCAACAGAAATAAATTAAGCCATGAAACAGCAACATCCGTCATTGGTTTAATAAAAAAAACTTTTTATTATGCAATATCTTCATGTGTATGTTATTTATCATAAAGTACATAACATAACTTATTCGGTCTTAACCCAAAATTCGCGAAATTAAATTTATTGATGGCCAATGAAATTTATTACGTGCTTCGCATTCGGAAAAGCATTAAATTATCGCAAACAAGAAGTGTGCGAAAACCGGGTGGTGCCAAAACTAAAAGTAAAATGCCGATTTTTGTTGTTGTTTCAGCGCAGCATCACCTCACCGCTCACCGCTCACCGCATGACAACAGGTAGGTATATTAAGCTATTTACGTGCATTCCATTGCGGATAGTTTCGGACCCACTCTATACGAATTTACTTCCACGAAGAAAATAAACGTAGAATACTGAATTCCGCATGTGGACCAAAAGTGGCGCGTGAGTGTTTCGCATGTTTACGACCGTCGTAAATTTTATTGTCTCACGCCAAGGTGCGAAGGTTAACGATGTGCAAACCCCGATGACTTTTTGCATTCTGCATCACGCCTCTGTCGCCTAATTTCATGCTTGGTAACGAAATGTGAATGTTATCTAATATTCTTAATCATAACGATTAATATGTACAATGAAATTGAAAGTTTAAAAAAATTGTAGATGTTTGAAACTCCCCCACACAAAGCCACAAAGCCATATTTCTTGGCATCTTTTTCATCCCTTTATTATGTTGAAACTAATTTTGCTTCCCCCAATATGAAATATGAAATTGCGTAAATTAACCAACGAATAAAATTTTATTAATATATTACATATTTGTTATTAACCGTTATTGAGTTATTTAATTGTCATTAAAGTGCTAATATCAATTACGTTAAATAGGTGCTAAGTGAATGTTTCTTATGTAAGCATACAACCACTTTTGAATATAAACAAAAGCAATATCTTGGGCTTACACATTATAGATATTGGAAAATTTTAGAAATATTTTTAGTATCACCAAAAAAACATCCTTTCTAATTAATACTCACAATAAAAACTATTTAACAATTATAAATACGCCGTCTGGTCATTTATATAATGGCTACGTACTACCATCATTATGGCAAAGATAATGATTTACGCATTTTACGCACAATTTACCACGGTTGTCATCGATTGAACGAACGCAACAAAAATTAATAAAACAATAGAGAATTTGCCATTTGCTTGATGCTATTTTTGGTTAATTGTAAACGATTTGTAAATAAATTGTTGTAATACGTGTGCATTAGCTGCAATACTTAAATGGCATTGTAAATACATATGTCTAAAGATAAAACAATGATCACGTGTTGTAAATAACTTATAAGAACTTCGAAGAAAACGATTAGGTAAACTTGAATGCTCGCTGAAAGTATGATTTGAAATTCCGATGAGAGAGGTGCTTTTTTTTAACCAACATCATACATTCTAAGGCAAATCAGTGTTATAACAGGTTTGAGAAAATACCGATTCATCATCTTGCCGCGCCGATGGAGAAGAAGTGTGTGTTTGGCGTCTCTGCAAATTCGCTAATCAGAGAGAGGAATGCATGCAGTCATTCTCAAATTTCGATGACGTCAACGCGCATAACAACATAACAACATGGGCAGAAGAGAAAACACGATTACTAGGTAGGTAGTTTCGATGCTCTACGCGCGTCATCGCTCAAGATTTGCTTGTGATTAAATTCATCTGCAATCATTTCAAGCCCAAAACCGGCGTCTTTCCAGTCTGATTAACAACATTTGAATACATTTATAGCACAAAACGCGGCGACAAAGTTCATGTAAATCATTGAAAATTCGCAACGGTGCGCCGGCATTCGCATTGTAATTCCGCGCGCGTAATATTCGCATCGATGACGGCCTGCTGTCGTACGCATATCAACGCGCAAAAAGTACCTGCAAATTAATTACCAATGCGTATGGATGTAATTGTGTGCCGATACGGTGCGCACACGCAAAATGTGCCAATTCGCGTCTAAAAATGCACCTGCATTGACGTCACCACCACATAACGCATCCTACACCTACTACAATTTGATTTTTGACGCAGTTAATTGGCTATTAAGGGAATGACGACAAACTTACGCTGGTGAGAAATGCAATATCGGGTGTGTTCATATGTGGTATATATAGTTATTTATGTAAAGGAGCAGTCGCGGTGGGCTCGTCGCCCGCCCGCCGGCCGTGCGCGCCGCCGCCGCCGCCGCCGTCGCCGCGCAGTCTGTGCTGACTCGACCTTGCGCCATTCACATTTCTCGCGGTCTCACCACACGCACGCAGCACACAAGATGCAACGCGCAAGCTCGCGAGTCTCGCGACTATTCGCGCGTGTAAATGCCGAAATGCCTGACAGCGTCCGCCTAGGGACTTTTCGATTTGCGACATGGTTTATATGGAATCACTAAACTTCCGTCTTTCCAACTTCTAACCTTCTATAACCAAATGCATGATAGTTTGTTGTTCCATTCGCGTAACGAGGTAAAAGCTGCCTGTCAATTATCAATGATTATCAATGCAGAATGCAGAGAGCGGCTACGAAAATAGTACGAATAACGAAAGAGGAGCACCGTGAAATAATATCGCGATGCGGACGGGCCTGGTGGACCATGGCGAACGAGTAAGTAATATAAGTAGAAGTTATTAACATCTCGCACGTCTTCCAACACACAAGCGGCGAACATGTACGCGTACATACATGCAATGTAAGTGAACACCACGAGCGAGAGAGGCGCGGTGAGATGTGACGAACACATAAATTATCCGCGGCGGCAAACGATTTTCGCGTGATACACTTTTTGCGCGTTTTGCGCGTGCCGCCGCCACTGTGGCTGCTTTTGCCGCTGCTTGTTAATTACTTATGCGAAACGCGAACTCGCGCGTGAGCGCCCGCCGACCGACCGACGAGACCGCGTGTCTCCATCGCCGATCGTTTCTCGACGACGCGACGGCGGCGGCGGCGGCGGCGGCGATCGCGCTCCATTCTGGTTCGCCTCGCATTTGCTTTCTGCGGCAAGCATCTTTTTGGCCGCGCACCAGATGTTGAAGTGCGTTTAATGTTACATTAATTTTAATATCATCAATATTGGAATGTATCGTAATTTATATGGTAATCGTCTTCGGTGCGGTTGCAAACTACAACGTTGGCAACTACAAACAAAGTTTTGCTATTAGATATTTTAATCTATCAAACAAAAAATAACTAGCAACATATTTATATCCAAATTTGAGACTGGCACTTTTTGCGGAACTAGCTCAGGGACCGCCAGCTGTCAGCTTCAATCCGTACAAAATAATTTTAAAAATTACATTTCTTGTGAGCTACGTGACTTGAAAAAAATAGATAAAAACATGACCGTTCAATATGCCAAATGTTGAGCAGGCTTTTCCTTGTAGAAATTGTTTTTAATTTGACAAGAAATTATTTGCGCTTTTACTGTGCGTTGGCAAATGATGCAATCGCAGAATTATCTTATATACTAAATGCCGTTGCTGTTGCGTTTCGATTCCATTGCGCGCAGTCGTTCGTTCGTAACTGAACGAAATGGCAGTGAACTGTCATGTCATTTAACGCATTAATGCATTTACGCCTCACGCAAACTGAAACAATGCGCTGGTCATCAAAGCGACATCGACGTCGACGGCGACGGTTGAACGTGTATGAACTCTCCCAAGCAACGATATGAAATCTTCGCCCCCCTCGAAGAAAATGAGTCAAAACAATTGCGCACACAACAATCAAACCGCGCATTCCCGCGCATTAATTTCGTGTCCAGTCGGACGGCGCATATAACTTACTGCATCTGATATGCATTTCAATTAGATGCCGCCGTTCGATTTGATTGAAATTCAATTGGGTTCGATCAACGAATTAACAATTCTTGATATGTCTGTAACACGGGTACGTATGTAGAAGTGTGTGATGCATTTGGAGGCGCGATTTCTCCGCCAAAGCGCAAAACCAAATGAAATGCAATTTAAAAGGGCATTGAAATGGCAACAACGTGCGGATAACAGTTTTCACATGGCCCGCAGTGCGCGTTCGAAATTTTGCAGTTTGTGCATGTCATCCCGTCCGTCCGGCAACACACATATGAAGTATCATGAGATTCATGAGTATCGTGTGTCCGCATTGCCGATTGGAGATATATCGAACGATAAATGCGTTTCGTTATTATATCACTTCCTACTTCCCGTTGGATTTCGCAAGTGCCACACATCAATCGTGCAAAGGCGCGCGCATAGCACTCAATCTAATTAGAATGCCCAATAATTAATATGGTAAGTAAATATCCGAAGTAATAAGTCATTTGGCGAAATGCGCGCAATGTTTGGGTGACAGGGACGGACGACTAAGACGTAATACGACCAACCGTTTGTTATTTTCATGTCGTAATTGACCCAAATTTAAAAAACAACGTCTTGCTCTCATTTCTCTCCCTTTTTTCTCTCACATTTCTCCTCATTCACTATATTTATAACCACAGATAGTAACTGAACATTTTTCGGTTTGTCATAATTGTCATGTGGTCCGCATTAGAATGTAAAAAACCAAATTGGATCCATTGCTAATTGTAAGTAATATCCGATTTGTAATTAACTCACTCGTAATTCTAGTCTCATCATCCAGATTCGCGCAAAATGTCAAGGAAGCGCCGTCAATGCACTCTTTTATAACAACAATTTCGAATTTACAATTTAGTAACGTTTTGCGAAGAATAACAAGCGTTTTGCAGATGGGCAAAAGGCTCAGTAAAGCGCACTTAGGTCGGAATTGATCGATTTAGATTCGCGGTTTAATCCGCACGACTTTTGCGCGCACACTACGCGGCGATTTGTACGAATCGCCGGTTTTATGCATCCACATGCGAGATCGGGTCGGATTGTAAGACCATCGGCGGGCTCTCAGTATATATTGCGCGCGCGTGCTATTGGCGATTGGCGCGCGCGCGCGCGCTTGCGAGCGCTCGCGATCGATGCATTCGAAAGTCAATTGTGCGCTGTGGGCTGGTCGTGCTCGGTTTGGTTTTTTACAAGCAGCTTTTGTATTTTATTCAGAAAACATAGAGTTTAATCGAAAAGTGTTGCTTTTGCAGTAAATATTGCCCAGGGAAAACCCACCCAAGCAAATTACTCCCGTAAATGCGCGCGCGAACGAAACAAAATGTGAACGGCAACTAAATAATTATATGTATGGCATGGCAGATGATTATTACATGTTGTTTGGCGGTGCTTTTTTTCATCTTGTCATAAACACATCATTTTCGTATCCAATATATTATTACACTCTTCGTTTATTGCTATCACGTTTTGTGTTATATAATATTTAACCATTTTTTTTGTAATTTGCAAAATGGTTTGGGTCTCAAATTGAAACGATTAGTTTGATTGACAACTGACGCAAAACATAACGATTTTATAGCACATAAAGTAAATGCAATAAATCTTAATCAATAGATAAAGATTATATCGTTTTGACGTCATGAGTGTGAATATTGATAATCATTGCATTAAAAAAAGTGGTAGAAAAGTAACAAACCCGAATATTTTCTCCCTCCAAGCGATAAAATAAGAGTGCGCACTTGGAGCCACCCAAAAATCACAGCAAAGTACACTTATTAAACACACAAAAACACAGTTGCGTGTCGTGCAATCCGGGATCACTCTTTTCAGACTTGTGAGCGCGCGCACACACCGAACAAAGCACACACTTCAAACGGCGCACATGGATCGGGGTCCAGTCGATATCGCTTTCTGCGCACCGTGTGCTTAGCGCGCACAGAAAATAGCGCGGTACAGGAACCTCGCGCGTCTCTCCTTCGTCGTTGGTCGGTCGGGTGAAAACTCGTCGTCGGCGGCGGCGGGCGCGTTTTTATTCGCGTCGCGTCGACTTTGCAAACTGTCGCCCGTTGTGCGCGTCGCACTTACTGCACGCGCAGAAGTGTATTTGCAGCAGGCGTGTTATAGCTATAGGCAGAAGGAGTGAACGTCGCGGTAGACAGCGAGTCGTCGTCGTCGTCGTCGTCGACGTGGTTCGGGTTCGCGTGTTGGCTGCTGACCGGCGTGCGTGTATGTGTTGGGTAAGTCGCGATCTTGCGCGGCGCGTTGCGTTGATGTGAATGATACGCGATGCTGGATGCACGCCCGATTTTATGTGTAAACGTCGCCGCTACCGCCACCGCCACTGCCGCCACCGCCGTCGTCGTCGTGGTGCGAGGCGGTCGACGGACACTCGTTCGCTCGAAATGAATCAAGATTGGAAGTTGCGATTCCCACGTTTCATTGCGTTAGTTGTAAATTGCATGCGTAGGGTTGAGAGTCCTATCACAAGTTGTGTGATTATGTGTTATGTAAGAAATCTAGTTTTTTTGGGTTTCTGATGCAATCAAAGAGACTTTGTGAATCATGCACTAGTTCATGGTCTTATTAAAAATGCCAGAGGCGGCTTTTGTTTGTTCTCTTTGATTTTTACGCTGATAACACTTTGACGTAATCTTTGAGGTTTTCCTTTGAAATTTCACCAAGTTACGCACGCAACTTGCTAATGTTTATGGCATTTTTTATGAAATATTTGATGTGAGAAAATTAATGGAGCAAAAAAAAATATGAAAATAAGAGAATCCCAGAATGGGACCTTTGGCCACCAGCGTCATCATCGCAATTAATTCGCATGATCTAGCACGAAAAATATGTACACTAATGTTTTTTTTTTGCATTCATTATTGCCTTACATGATAAATGTGCTAATTATAATAAATAATAATAGAGTACAAAACACCTGTGCCGATCTAATATGCAAAAATCGCAAGATTTCATCACGTTTTTCTGAAAACATACTCACGCGTCAATTCGCAATGGAAAATCTCAATACATACATTTTTTCATTCGTTCTGATTAATTATGTAATTATGGGTATTCGAAAGCGAATCGTTTTGCACGAATTCGGCGCAGTTGCCATTTGGGAATTTAGCGTAATGAGCTCTTTGTCGGTTGAGATACGAACGCTTTAATTAATAATATCAGGCGATCCAAGCGCGAACCTATCAGAATGTCGCTTTATGACTAATGCTCATACTTTGACATATATATTTCTTTTTTAATTTTTCCCACTCGTAGCAATTTTGCGAAAGCAGACGTTGAGGTTTTCTGTGAAGAATTATAGCCGTTTTGCGTTTAATTGAAATCACAATTTACGCATCACATCAGCGAGATGCGCACGTCCGCCTTAGATTGCGATGTGCCTTGCAAATTCCATGAATGTAAGTGTAGCATACCCGCAATTCATTGTTTCAACTATACGAGTACATGTGATGGCATTGCATCATGGCAAGAACTATTCTTACGATTTCTCATTAAATTATTTACAACCTGCAATTGAAATCAAATGTTGCAAAAGGCGTTCTCTTGACGTGGTACATCCGGTTAGGTAAATGAGTAATTTGTGGAGTCATTGACTATAAAAATACGAGTGCCCAATGGATAAGTTATTTTATTCTGAATGCGAAAATCAAGTCATTTGCTGAAAGTTGTGTATTTTCACGACAGGAAACCGACAATCAGAGGCTATGAATTGAATTATAACCCAATGTGTTATCTGCCTGTGTTAGACGTTTGGACGTAGCTACGCTAAACTTAGAATTTCAAGAAACGATTAATTAGGGAAAAATTTGGCTAGCGATTTTTTTGGAGAACGCAAGACTGACAAGGCGCGTCGCCGGCGTCGTCGTCGTCGCGATGCCCGTCAGATTTCATGTGCTATTAAACATTTTATTTATGTCCGTGCGCGCTGTTATTTTCGCATATGCGCGAATGTCATCGCCGCCGGAAAAAAAGTGGAGTAACTCGTTTAATTTATGTGCTTTTAATTACGCCTCGAAAAACTTCCAGATCGTAAATGCCGGATTTCAAAGAGAATGCCTTGTCTCCGTTGACTTGTACACATTTCCGCAACATTTTTTGGAATAACATGTCGAAATCGAAGACGACTGGGAGATTCAGTCGGACCGATTGACTGATTGATTGATCAGATCTCCAGCGAAATGGCCGAAGCCACTTCATTAGCGATCCTAAACACTTTCATTCCCATCAGTCAGTCATACGAGGCAAGCAAGCAGCTGTCATTGGTTGGAAAACTTGTGTAATTTGCGAAAACGTTACGATCTGCAGCAAACCTGTTTGATGAACGGTAAACTTTCTTCGTGGATTATTCATTTTAACTAATTGTGAGTGATATTAGTTCTGCTGTACAGTTGCTGCGTTTACTCTTATGCAACCCACTCAACTTTATACGATTTAAGTGCCTTAAGTCATTCTACTTTATTAAGATTAACCAAGTATAATAGGGATAAGTGCAGCGAAAGTTAAGATAAGTAAAACTCCCTCATTCTCAGACGTAATTATCTGAGATAATCGGTATTAACGAGTAAGGTTTACTGCTGTCTCTTTGGTGTTAATGATGAAGGAACATATCAATTGCGTGGGTGCTGTTCGCACGAATTGGGCTTGATTTGATTACGTCGAGTGCATATACTGACACCGACAAAAGTTTTATCTTGTCGAAAGAAAAGTATTATACAACTACAAAATTGTGCAATTATCTCGAACACTTTAATACTGACCCAGTACGTTGATAGTGTTAACAGAGCGCTAGGAAGGAATCCTGCTCAAATTTTGAGTTTTTATTAAGTTTCTAATTTCGCCTAGTATCGTCCACGCGAGCGCAATTCGGACGTGCTCATCGAATCGGATTGTTGGTCAAACTGTCAAACAAGGTCGCATTGCAAATCGTTCTTGACGCGCGATTATATCCATTTATATACCGAATTCTATGCCCATCCAATTCTTTCACACCCCAGCTTTTAATCATCTCATTGTGACGCTATTTTTATATTCTATTAAACTAAGTAAATATTTGCATCAATATCAATATTTACGATGCTGTTTTTACGCTTGTTGGTGAAAGAATAACAATGCGGAGGAGGCACATTACGACCAGCATGTTTTGCATCGTAAAACGTTTAATTGAAAGGCACTCACCTAATAACACCGATGCGATCGTAACGTAAATCCGATATCGCACATAATCACAATCATCGTCTCGCGCGCGCGCACACCACCACCACCAACAACAACAGCACAGATGCGATGGTTAGATTGTTGCTGAACGCCTGCAGCCAACTGCATCCGGACGGGGCGGAAATCGTACGCGTGTAAAACAAACAGAAACTTTGCGCTCAGCCCAGCGTCCGGTCGGCGCACATGCACCTAATTGTGGCGTGGAGCGGCCCAACACTGCGCGTAAACATTGGGCGGCGGTTGTTCGATCGATCGATTCGGATCACAAACGCATCTTGCAAGATTTGGCGAGAGCGAGCGTGCGTGCGTGCGTGAACGCGTGCGAACGTTGGATACTGAGCCGGGCGGCGGCGCTCCGCACTCAGTGCATCGCGACGGCGCAGTAACGCACACACAGTGGCGCATCATAATCATCCGCATCTCTGTTGCTCTGTTTCATCCCATGTGGCATGTGTACACATTCATATACAAAAAGTAGGTATAGTGGGCTTAAGTCAGCCACCCGTATGCGGCTGGCTGACAACTGCAAGTCGTGTCGCAGTGTACAGGATGGAGCCAATTAAACTTTGCGCACACACTTCGTACTCGGGTGATGAGTGTGTATGTATGTGCGTGCTGCTCTCAGAAATATCTACTAGCCACTGTGAGGATGGCTGCGGTCCGTTTTTGTTTGTTTGTTTATTTGTTTTGTACATGGCGAAGTGAGACGTGATAATGGTGCATAGTTGGAATCGCGCATGCGCAAGAAGAGAGCGTTGCGTATGCGCATGTTTGTTTTAAAAATAGATGAGCGCAAAACGATTGCGACGACTCCGACGCCCGACACGGCTGAGGAAGAAGATGAACAGACGACCAGAAGAAAATTGACGTTCTACGTACCTACTTTGCGTGTTAATTATTTGAAATCCATGACATGGGTGTATTGCAGAACCGTTTGATTTACAAATCACAATTTAATCGATCAGGTGACTTGAGCTATTATGTCAATGATAAACTATAGGTTGAATATAGGATAATTGATCGTCACCGAACACGCTCTGCCGTGTGCATCAGCACAATGTTATTCAAATAGATAAAGACGTCGGCGTGCGAGACGAAACGCATTTTGCACCGCATTCGGAATTTCGTGCGGTGATCGTGGTGCGCGCGCGCTTGTATGGCTTAGCCGAAACTGCGCCCAAAATGCGTAAATCGCCGACTTTTACGTATGTCGCTCTCATCTTCGACACATGGGAAACGCCCCAAGCGGTGTCTACGCATGCATCCGCAGTTCGAGCGACTTCGAAGAACGGCTCAGAAACACTATCAGGGTTGCCACCTAAAATTTTATGCATTTGCTTGTTGCAACGGAAGACAATTTCATTAATTTGTCATATTGGCATACATTTAAGTATGTTATGCGTGGAACACGTTTAGTTATCTTTGAAAATGGCAAGAGATGGTTAATAGGTTGGCAACCCTAATGTTCAACCTGTTGGCATTTCTTCGCTCATGAAGGGTGCCGGATGTTTATCATTGACTTCTTAGTACTAAGCATCTACTAGTCGACGCTAATGCAGACAGTTGGCGACTCCCTCAGTAAGGGTGCATGGGTGGTCTTTGCGCAAGTCTGACTATGACGTCAGCAACCGACATTCACCAAATTCATGGAAAAACTCATCAATCACGAATGGACAATTTTATTCCATAGGGTGACAATCAACGCATTAACATCTTTTTCAATCAGAAAAAAATACAGCGATATTTTGGTGGGGTAAGATCAAAGCAATTTTTGCTAAGTTCAACTTTAACCTTATAGATTTTTTTATGTTTGAAATATTTTGCCCCAAACTTGGCATTGTCGTAAGGTTCTCTATAATTTCCACTAACAGAATGGCGGTCAATTAGTATTATTCTATGATTAATAGTAGATTATTTTGCTGGAACGCGTGTGATTTTTCACGCCATCTGCGCAAAGGTTTGCTGCCGAGGCGTCGGCCGAGGCTTGCAATATGCGCAGATGGCGTGAAACAACACGCGTTCCAGCAAAATATACTATTTTATCGTCACTGATTGATATAATTAGGAGAAATTAATTATTGAAACAAATCGTAAAAAAATACGTGGCAACCTCGGATATGCCAGATATGCAGCGCAAGAGCATGCAAGCATTGCAAGCACATGCAAGAGCATTGTTTGACATTTGTATGATAGGCTAATCTAACCTAACTCAACCATTCGTATTGATTTTTGCCGCATGAGTCAGCCCAAGTCAGCTAACAGTCAGCGAGCGGACAATAAAGTAATCTCCATAAGAAAGCATTGATTCATTATTGTCCTCTCAAAGTGTGCTGTGCGCTGTTGCCAGATTTTCAGCAAATG